>JAFLJL010001125.1:121187-159308 GCA_018398815.1 Conus ventricosus | reverse complement strand
TATTTTTATCCTGTACCAGTTGCAACTACTACTCACTATCTTCTTGAAAACAACTGAAATTAAACATGAGCTAGCCACAATCAATATCTGCCCCACCGCCATCACTGGTTATTTAAATCGACCCCGTTGACTAACTATACTGCCCATGACAAAACTGGACTCCGGGAACACTATGTGCACTACTTACAAGTGACAGAAAGAAAAGAGGTGACAACACAAACCGGCTGACAACAAATTTGAACCACGAAACCAGACATCATACCAGGACAACCAGTATACGGCAACGAACACATACCAACTAATCACAAACATGAGGACAACCACAGTAAACTCAACCAATAATACAAGACAACACGGGACGAACACAACACCACGAACATAACAGATCACGACCTGGAAGACAGACGATCAAACCACACCAGTTCTGCACTGACTGAAAGTGGCTGCCACACGGACAACACTGAACTCAGCACAGAGCCAAGGTGCACACCAAACCGACGAGGGACCTGGCCTATCTATGGACTCGAGTCCACCAGCACGAAACCAACGGCGCTCCGCGCAACTACAAGGAGCCACGTCCTCTCTGACAAACAAAGGGACGAAGTGAAGCTATCCAACGCATTCGCCCTGGTCGGAATCAAGTGAGCCTCAATCACAACAAAAGCAACCATTGGTCAGAACAGTGTATCCTCCGCCAAGCTGACACACCGCACCCACGACTCCGTTGTTGCTCGTGCAACAACACGACATGTACAACAAACATCACAGACTTGACAAACCAAACAACAGCAATATCCTTGCCAGCCTCTTCCTATGGAACCAAAGCACAAAGGGTAACAGTCGGAAACGAAACCAACTTCCTCCTACCACTCCTCAATAATGAAGACTGGAAGGCAAAAGAATATATATGTCCTACTTTCCCGCCCCCCCCCCCCTTAACCCCCGCCCCCTCCCTTCCTACCTGCCTAAACCTTCTACCTAGCCTGAGGAAAACGGTAGCCTTAACCATCAAACTAGGACCAAACCTACACACAGACACACGCACACGCGAACACGCTCTCCTCTCGAGTACCCGTCTAAACAACACGGACGTGTGGTTAGTACGCCGATCGGGACACTGGATTTGTATTACATTAAACCAGTTATCTGTCTTTTAACCATATTGTTGAAATTCAGTTGTTTGTGTCGAAATTATATGGATTTTCAAATGGAAATGAGCAAAGTCGAAACCATGTTTAGTTTTTTTTTTTATTTATCTTTTTTTTTCAATTCGTCTTTGTTTTTTAACTCTGTTAGGGCTTGCTTATGTTAAGTGAGAAAACAACACCGGCAATGAATCTTCAAGATTGAATATTTAACGTACTGGTTTATTCCACTGGCTTTTTGCTTACTATAGCTGCTCTTCATACTAAGTAGTTCTAAAAGACACAACGACTGCATGAAAAAAAATGGTAATAACAAGAAACAGCAATAATCGACACAACAACAAAACAAACCAACATCACAAGAAAATCACAAAAACAAGCAATGTATAAGCAATGATATAGATGTAACACAAAACTTTAATCGCTTTGTAAATCTTAAAAAGAAATGAACAGAAACAAATTTAAAGATTAAAAGACAAGTATGCATAGAAATTGTGTAAGTTACCCAGTGTGAATGGATTGATTAGGTAAGAAAAAAGTTAAGAATACGATTATCAGTATATTCATTCTCTTGTCTGTCTGTCTGTCTGGACTGTCTCTCTCTCTCTCTCTCTCTCTCTCTCTCTCTCTCTCTCTCTCTCTCTCTCTCTCTCTCTCTCTCTCTCTCTCTCTCTTTCTCTCTCTCCCCACAAACACATACACTCAAAAGTTCTATCCTTATGTAATTAACCAATTACTTATAATTATTAACATACCTGCATAATTCAGTTGAAGTATCTTACGTTTCTAATGAAGCGCGTTGAGGTTTATTGTGGATGTGGACATTTGTAATCCTAAAAAGATAATGAAACCCAGTGAAACAAATTTAAAAGCTTAACAAGACAATTATTATAGAAACATGTGTAGGTTACCAGTGTGAGAACACTGAATTGGTGAGTAGAAAAATTTAAGAAGAAAAACGATTATCAGTTTATTTCATTTCTCTCTGATCGTCTGTCTGTCTGTTTGTCTGTCTGTTGTCTGTCTGTCTGTCAGTCCGTCCGTCCGTCCGTCGTCGTCCGTCCGTCTCTCTCTCTCTCTCTCTCTCTCTCTCTCTTCCTTTATCTCTATCTCTCTCTCTCTCTCCTCTCTCTTCTCTCTCTCTCTCTCTCTCTCTCTCTCTCTGACCCCACGAACGCATATACACTCAAAAGTCTATCCTTATGTAATTAACCAATTATCATTTCATAACTTACCTTCATATCAGTTGAAGTATCATACGTTTCTAATGTGCTCTTCCGATGGTTTATTGTAGATGTGGAACATTGTAATTTGTCTATAGCTATGTGTTTGCAACGGCATGGGTCACATGTAAGCGATAAAACCACTATATGGAGAGGTCTTTTTTTGTTTTTTGTTTGTTGAAACAACCGAGGCTAAAAAATTAGTAGTGAAAATGAAAGCATATGACCCTCCTATTCCCTTCCTTCTACCCCCTCCTCCGCACAACACACATTACGAATGAATGCATGATGGTACACATAAGGAGGACAGGAACCCATAAGGTTTTTATACGAATTTGATATATAGAAGTTGACAAAACCAAGTGTCTGAAAGATTGTTCTTTGACTTGAGACAGCGTACGTACGTAACCTTTGTAACGACATTCATCAGGGAGGCAGTATCACAGACATGACTCATGAGAATGCATATTCATTTTTTATGATTATACCAGTTCCATGTCTCTGATAACAATAACCCTGGCCTTGACTAGGAATTATTCGAGATGGTGTTTAGACAAATAAGCAGGCATTCATTTTTTCGATACTTTATAAATCCTGATATAACGCAGAGATGTGCGGAACAATATTGGACTCGTGACCGTTTTCATATGTGTCATCTTTTGTGTTGTCGACAGATGAGGATCAGGTGGTATAACAAGTTTGCTGCTCATTTTGCGGGAGTTTTTTTTTTTTCCTTTGGCAGATAGGACACATTATAGCCATCCCATTGCAGGCAAACTAATCAAACATGAATATTGTGTGTGGAATCGCAGAATATTTTTACAGGAACTGCACAGTGAAGTGTTTTTGACTATATTTTTAATTGATCTTTTTTCTAAACAATTTTGCACACACAATTGATACCCCCCCCCCCCCTCCCCCCACCACTTGCGTTGGCTGACTACAAACTCTAGTACTAGGAGTCCATATTGCCTGACTTGATTGATTAGACGGACTTCCATTGATTAAAGTAAATACGAGCACATCTAGATGACATTTTTTTTTCTTTGTCGGATGGATATCTAACCATACACTCTTTTTGGTTGTGGTTTTGAAACCATTGCGTTATATCCCGCGCCCGTTTTCTCATCCATGAGACTTAGTTTGCAAGCGATCATTTAATACTTTAGCGTTATTGTCAGTAGTCTAGATAGTGCCCATCATCAGTGAACACTTCGCAAGATTGTTGCTATCAAAAAATGTGGTAAGTCACTATTAAGCAGTACAAAAGTGGAGGAGGCCTTTAAGGTTAGACCTTGTTGTACTCCTTCATGACAACCGTTTTCAGCAGACTACGATCCATGAGCAAGACTCGCTGGAATCCCGTCTCTAAGATTGATTTGAAGAGAAAGCTAGTTTGGGGATTTTTGGTTTCATACCATTATTTGTTTTTTCAAACATAAATCACGATTAAACTAAGTCAAAAGGTCTGTTGTTTCGATCATAGGGACATACTTACACCCGTCAGTGAAATTTGTTAATAGCAGACAGCCATGTTGTTCGCTCGACAAACTTGTTTTAAAGTGTTTGACAGGAATGTCTGGGTTCAAGCCAGATTGCAGAGGGGTAAAATTAGGTTGTTTTTTCCATGGATTAAGTATTTGGGGGTACATGTCTTTCTTCCCAGGGTTTGAAGCCACATTGATAGTGGGGATATGTCCCTATGGGTTCCACTGGGTCTTTTCCCTTACTATACATGTCTATGTTTCTATCTAGCAACAATCGTTGTGTGTTAGATAAATAAACGTGTATTTCGATCAGCTTTTGCTCGAGGAAAATTGACTTTAGATTCTCAGATTTTGTAGAACGTTAACTGCGATAAATTATTCAGACTGAACTTTTTCTATGCAAAAAGTAATATTTATTACCAATAATCATTTCTGGGGAAAAAAATCCACTTTCTTGTAACATAACCAAAATGTCATCGTACGTTCGGCCATTGCTATTCATTTAAATTATCAAGCAGAGGAACATGGAAAAGTGTTTTCTGCCATTTATTATCAGTGAAAATTTAGTTGTTGTGGTTCATAATCATACATGACAAAAATGGCAGGATTTACTTTTTACACACACACACACACACACACACACACACACACACAAACAACACACACACACACACACACACCACTCACCACACACACAATACGCACGCCACGCACGCACGCACGCACACACACAGTGGACAATTTTAAGGGACCACTTTACAAATGTACACACAAACAAGCTGCACAATACGCTCATTTCTACAAGAGCACAATTAGAAACCATATTTCCCACCAAAACTGTTTTCAATTCTGCTGACCGTTTACAATCAGCAGTTCTCAAAGTGCAGTGACAACACCCGGTGGCTGTCAGCAGCAGAACTGGACATGGTCTCGGTGTTACAGGGGAGACGATTTATTCTAATTTCATGCCGCTAGTCTCTGTACTCTTACTTGTTTGTCTGTAGCACAGCGGTCTGCATCAATCGCCAGATCAGTAACAGGTACTAACTGTAGACGCACTTTTGCTACTTACATGTATATAATATTACCAAAATTTAAAGTAGACCAATGAAATGCCAATGACATTTCCAAAAATCAGGAAGTGCCAATAAATTGTTGGAGATGTTTCAAAAATTAGAGTGCACAAGCTATTATAATCAGTTGGAATACAGTGAAAGGAAAAACGTCTTTTAGAAAACACAACAAAAATGTGAGTTTTGTGTGTGTCGTGTAATGTGTGAGTGTGTGTGTGGTGTGTTTGTCTGTGCGAGTGCGTCGTGCGTGGTGCAGTGCGAGCCGTGTCGTGTGTGTGTGAACAAAGAACAAGAACATATTTCATTGCCATATGAAAAACAGAGGTTTTGTGGGCGCAACAATGAACAAGTTCAAACATTTCAACTAAACTATCCAAGCGTTGTCAATCTTGCAAAAATAGTAGAAAGAAACTCGTGGAGAAGCGTGGCAGCAGAGAGTCCTAGAAGAGAAAGCCCCCTTCAAGCAAGTGTTTTCGGCCCTTATTCCTGACACTCTAGGGGGGTTGGCACACCCGGTTCATGACTCCGGATGTCCTTGCTGCCCCTTTTTTTTGTTTCCCCCATCTTGGGACAGCCTGGCTGGGATTCGAACCATGACCTTTGGAGATACTCATTTTCACTTAATGACTCGCCGCTTTAACCCAGTGAGCCACAGGGACACATGATATTTGTAGGTAAGTTAAGCCTTATGAAGTTCATTTTGTTCCTCCTTGACCAGATCAGCTTGCACACTTCTGCCCCCCCCCGTTCTTGCCATTGCTTTCAGGGCTCTGGGTTTTTCCTTCCCTGCAACTGAGGAGCTGTTTCATGAGGCTGTATGCAGGACGTTCCTACAAAAATCCCTAGCTCAATTTCTGCAGTGAGAGACTGGTGCCTTGATTAGGCTTACTCCTCAGGTGTTGGCCAGATCAGCATACTTTTCAGTCTTGTAGATTTGAGCTGCCTACATTCTGTTTTCATATGGCACGTGCGAGATCATGATCAGCTGCTTGGTTGACTTAGAGTGGACTAATTAGAAGTGCACATGCATATAACAGTTGGAATACAGTGACGAAAGAAAATGTCTTTTAAGAAAACAAACAACTAAATGTTGAGTTCTGTGTGTGTGTGTGTGTTGTGTGTGTGTTGTGTGTGTGTGTCGTGTGCAGTGCGTGCCGTGCGCTTGCGTGCGTGCGTGGCGTGCGTGCGTGCGTGCGGTGCGTGCGTGCGTGCGTGCGTGTGTGTGTGAACAAGAACAAGAAACATATATGTAGTGGCATAAAATAACTTTAGAGCAGGAAAGAAAAAAACTCAGTGTGTATCAGGAGGTTTTGATGAAATGTTTCTGTCTCCAGAGAGAACAAGACGAACAGGATATATGGGCAAGTACAGTTGAAAGAATCAATAACACGAGCTCCGGCGTGTTTTGTCATGTTAGTCTGTGGTGGAAAAATCTGTTTTTGTGATCCTTGTCATCAGGAAAAAAACGTTGTTGGTCAAATAATTTGCAGGTCTTCGAGAAAATGTGGCCGTCCTCAACGACGTGGGCATGTCGTGCATATCTGTTTTCTCTGTCAATGTTGGTATAACGGACCCCTCTCAACTTAGAGTTCATGGGCGCTTATCGTAATCTAGTTAGTGTTCGTCTGCAATCTGTGTCAGTGGCGTTGCTAAAATAAGCCGCCCTGTTTGTATCGGTAGCAACTGTGGCAATAAAATTTGAGCTTGATTTGGTGTGTGCTTTCGGTCTTTTGTTTTTTCCAGAACTCAGTATAAACGTTTCCCAGCTTCGCATTGATTAGAAACTTCAGGTGAGTCACACTAAATGTTACCCCTTCTACCCTGATTTTCCCAGGACATGCTGTAATACTATCGTTGGACAAGGTTTGTGTATAAACTTCGTCTATTTGCTTTCTTCAGGTGCTCTGAGAAAGTTCATTGAATGATGAAATCTGTTGTTGATAAGAGTCTTGGTTCTGACTCTAATATGTTATCCAGAATGCGATAGTTGGGTCATCACTTTAAAAGTCAACGGTTATCTTCCCAAGTTCGCCCTAACGGTACTGTCATATGCTTCTATGAAACTCTTATTATTGCTGCAGGAATTTAATGTCTGTAGTTACTTGTGTGAATTTGTTTGCACTTCACTTCTTCGCTTGCGCGCTCATATAAGACGGTTTTGAACAATGCTGCATTTTCTTTCTTAAATATTTCATCTTTGTATTGGTAAGAGGATGGAACACATCCTCGACACATATGGTGAAGCTGCTCATTGGCAGATGGGAGCGACTACGAGTCAATTACGGTTGTAAATTGTTCTATATTTACTTTTGACTATATAAACAGTTCTCTTCAAGGTAATGTGCTGCTTTATTCCCTGTCTTGCCGTCTCTCTCCAGTGTTCTTGGGCTTATGTAAAATGTCCGTTTTATGGGAAAACAATACTATCCTCCCCACCCCCCCCCCCCCCCGATATTTATATTGATCAACTGTTTCCATTTATGTTTTCTCCCCCCTTTTCCTTTACAATTGAAGAATAGTGTTACCTTTGGATCTGATTTGGTGGAATACAAGCGACCTTTGTTTTCTTTGTGATGATTTCATCTCCAGGCTAAACAAGTAGTGGTAACTGGTTTAATTTAGCTGAAGTCCCTGTTTTGAGTCGAGAGGATAGCTAAATCATCTGAATACAAAAGTCACGATAATTTCGACTTCTTTTAGATCTTAAATTCTCAGGGAATCATGGTCTTGAGTATTGCGGACAATGTCATTATGAATTGTTAAATACGGTTGGGGCTAAGGGTATTACCTTGGAGGACCTTTTTGTGTTAGTATTTCCTTTGTAGAAACCAGACTGGCTTTCTTGTACAAACCGTGCCCCGTTGAAGATGTTCCTG
This sequence comes from Conus ventricosus, assembly GCA_018398815.1. Classification (NCBI taxonomy): domain Eukaryota; kingdom Metazoa; phylum Mollusca; class Gastropoda; order Neogastropoda; family Conidae; genus Conus; species Conus ventricosus. Next base: position 151,504 of record JAFLJL010001125.1, on the reverse strand, counting down.
TATGATTTGGTAGCACTTACCAGTTATTCCCGCTGGAATCATTTTCATCAGTAGGGCTTTGTGCATATATTATTTAAAATGCTTTGCTGAAGTCAACAAAAACTTTTAGTTCTGTTTTTCAGTACCTTATCTACTAGTTTTGACATATGAATATTTGATCAGTGGTCCGTGATCCTTTCTGAACCTTGCTTGCTCCTTTGCAAGAGGTGGTTTGCCTAGATTAATTCATTTATCCTTTCATTTATTATGTTGCAAAACACTTTTTCCTAGTGATTAGTCAACAGTCTGTGGGTGTGTGTTTGTGTGTGTGTAGTGTGTGTGTGTGATGTGTGTGTGTATGTGTGTGTGTGTGTGTGTGTGTGTGTGGGTGTGTGTGAGAGAGTGAGAGTATGTTGTGTGCGTGTTGTGTGTGTGTGTGCGTGCATGCAGAATGCGTGGTGGTGTGTGTGTGTGTGCTGTGTGTGTTGTGTGTGTGGTGTGTAGTGTGTGTGTGTGTGTGTGTGTTGTAGTGTGTGTGTGTGTGTGTGTGTGTGTGTGCGTATGTGTGCGTGGTCTATGGTTGTGTGTATGTGTGTGTGTGTGTGTGGTGAGTGTGTGTGTGTATGTGGTGTGTGTGTGTGTGTGTGTGTGTGTGTGTGTGTGTGGCGTGCGTGCGTGGCGTGCGTGCGTGTGTGTGTGTGTGATGTTGGGTGTGTGTGTGTGAGAGAGAGAGAGAGAGAAGAGAGGAAGAGAGAGGAGAGAGACGGAGAGAGGAGAGAGAGAGAGAGAGAGGAGAGAGAAGAGGAGAGAGAGAGAAAGAGATGAGGTGAGAGAGAGAGAGAGAGAGAGAGAGAGAGAGAGAGAGACTGGCATTCCTTAACTCACTGCATCTGTCCCAGCCAGTCACAGATGTGTCACTGCTGCAGAAAGCGTTGTTGGCACCACTGCAGGTTTCCTTTTAGATTCGTCCTAAACATAGGGCACAGGGGATTATTGATTTCTGATTTAAAAACAACGAGAGGAGAGAGAATGAATGAATGAATGAAGAATGATTGATTTTAATGAATTCAGGCTTGGCCCATTTTCATGCGTTGACATTTTAACATAAATTGGAGCCGATTGAACATTGATGCGGAGAGAGAGGAGCGGGGGAGGGGGAAGGAGGGGGGAGGGGGGGGGGGGGTTAACGGGGGCCACGGGGTGGGAAGAGTAGGGCATAGGGGTGTGGGTGGTTGGGGGAGGAGATCACAATGTTCACAAGCACTTATAACAAAACAGGGAACAGAAACGTCCTCGAATTACATTTCAAGGAAACTTACGGTTTGTCACGAATTCATACATTTAAAGGACATACCAAGCCATTGCCTTATTTTGACTTCACTATTGAGTTGACATCAAAATTGTGAAAACTGTTCTCCATTTATTGCAAGGCGCTATATTCTTCATATGTACACTGCCTGATACTATCATATTGTTTGCATCGGAACAAAAAATGATATGTCTCAATTGCACGGACCAAAAGGGGCAGATATTATCAACAGTAACCCAGGCTTTTTAACATTATCTATTACAATGTACTTCAAATTAGTATGCCATTCGGGACATCTAAATTAAAGCGTCTCTGAAACATTTCTGCTTTATACAACGAAATAAAACTTCAGGACAAGGCGATTTGAAGTCTCTGTAGAGAACATAACGGTCATGGTAGTCAAATTGTGCTCCCAGTCTTGCGATTCATATTCAAGAGTTCTGTTTGATGACATTTCAAAATCCGATTCACCATTCACCCACTCCCTGAGCAAGCCCATCAAATCCAAACCAGTTATTCAGTACAAACCTCATTTCTGATACCCAGTTATGTTTGCCGTTTAAGTTCTAAATCATGAGCATCCTGTACGCTTGCTTAGGTAAGCGACTTATCATTTCATTATCTAACAATCTGAACAAAATTTCAAGTTTCATAAAAACCATTGATAAATTGAGGGTGTTGCCCGAGTCACCATAAAACCATGTGGTTTGGTGTTCGTAGGTGCAACGTTTAAGGTATCTTTTGCAGGCACAAGTGAAATTTTTAAGTAGGATCGTCCTCCTATACCCAAGATACTCCATATCTCAGCAGTGTACAACAAAAAACAGGTTGAATAATGGTATCAAATATTTTAAAAAGGTTTTTCTTGTCATTTGGTTGAGAGAGCTGTGAGCTTTTAGAACTCAAACAAGGCCTTTTTAACCCCTGTTCGACGCAGAGTTCTAGTTTTACATGTTTGCGATCCTCATAATATTCATTGACGTGGCTCAATGTAAAGCCTAATACACATAACTATTTACAATTCAATTTAGTACCATTGATGAACCATGTTCATGCCTATCCAAGGATGCACTCCCTTCCTGTAAACCATGATCTTGCTTTTGTAATATTTACAGTTAGTCCGAGTTTGGAGTTTGGTGCACATTTTACATACACATCGAGTGGCGCTGTAGGCACTAGCGAACATGACTATAATGCTAGTTCTCAGCAAACAGCAAACTAAAAAAAGTTCAACAAGATCTGTGGTAGTAACTGGATTACCATGGTTGCCGATTCCGGTGACATGTTTGCAAGCTCATTAATAATTACAGCAAATGAGTTGGACTTAGGGACCACAACCTTGGCGCAAGCCTTGGGGACAATTTCAAAAGCTTCGGTGAGTTCATTTTTGACTCTAAAACGTGCAGTCACTGTCAACCTCGCAGTGTGTCGTTGGAGGAAGGACTAGCGGCACAGCCAACCACACTCACAGATTGCTTACGATCTCATTCATATATCATGCATTCGTCACATCAAACCACTAGTAAATGTCTATAAACTTTACTACACGATGATCTAGAACGAACCATCAATGACTATGGATCAAAACAAAAATTAAAACATTCTCTCTTTCCTGAACTTCACAAATCATTTATCTAAAACATATTATTCTAACCGGGTATAAATAGGACTTCTACTTTATGGCCAGGAGATCTTCATATTCACGAATCCACTGTCTTTTCTTTTCCTTTTTTTTCTTTTCTAATGTCATTTCAAAGCACAACCAAAACGGCTGGCACCGGTCAGGTATAGACTACTGGCACCGGTCGATTCTGGACTGTAGGCATGGTCAGGATAGACCGCTGGGTTGGTCAGGTTGGACTGCCGATGAAAAGTGGGTGCTGGCCAAGTATGACGGTTCGAACCCCGGTTTAAGATGGAACAGTGACTATAACATCGATATGTTCTCCTTTCTTTCTTCCTGCATTAAACGCATTGCCCTTTTACTCTTCTAGTCTGCTCTATCAAATGGACATGGTTGTTTTCTTTTCTTTTTCTTTTCTTTCTTTTCCTCTTCATTAGTTAGCACTCTCTCTCTCAATCTCTCCTTAGTCCTTCCTCTGCAGACTATTCTCATTGCTAATCTCTCAACTTGGTTCTCTTCTTCCTACCTCAAGCTCTTGCTCTCTCTCTCGATCAGACCTACACCAGACCTCTTCCTCTCTTCTTCTCTGTCTCTCTTTTTTCCATCGTTCTGTCCTTCACTCGCCATTCTATCTTATTTAAAAACTCAACTGTCAAGGGGACAGTACCATTGGTCCGTATTTTTACGCCTCGTACCGAAGTTATCTCCCTCTAATTCCTTGGATAATCAATCAGACAGTCACGCCTACCCGCCTTACTCTCTGTGGTGGTCATTGGTCATTTAATGATAAGCTTGATTTCACCCCACAACATACCTTCCCCCTCTCTCTCGTTCGGCGACGTCGTAAATTGGCCTAGTTCAGTCTGATCAGGCGTCGAGACTCGTCTGGACAGGACATCGAAGGGCGTCGGTCAGTCTTCAGTTGATGGGCTGGACGTACGTTTCCGTTAGGGAAGGAATAGGATTAGTCTCCTCGCTTGTGCTCAATTGGGCTGGATGAGTTGCTCGGGCGTCGAGACTCGTTTGACCGACATGAGGGCGTGGTGTCAGTACTTGTTCCGTCTGCTGGACAGACAGTCTCAGTGGAAGCCTCTCAGCTATGCTTAATTGGCTGGACCCGACACGTGGGCCCGTTTACCTAAGCGCTCAGTATATTTGAGTTTAAGCTTATGTCCAAACAACCTGGGACAAGACTTTGGTTGTTTATTTTTTTGTCGTGACATTTCCCCCTTGCAAAAGACTATGCACCGCATTGATCTCAAACATCGGTACAAAAAAAGAAACGACCGAATTTGCTGACACACAGCTACACGTGCAAAGTTTGAAAAATACTTTACAACAAGGTTTATAAATTTATAAAAATTTATCATTAGTGAATAACTCATTCAATGAGTTATCATTGACGTGCGCTCTTTGCGTTATTTCGACTCATTTACAACGACCTCTGTGAGCCCCTATGCTATCCCCTACCTGCGGATTTGCCACATCTTCTCTTCAACCAATTTCTATGAAAAGCACAATATAATTGATCACGATCATGACACTTCACTGAGGAATCTCCATTCATCACTTATTGCAAATAATGCATCATACACAGCGACTGTAAGCTCCAAGGCATACTACATTCCACATGAACAAGTCTACACAGGAAAAATATGAACAAGTCACACAGAAAATATGAACCATCGCCAACTGGGAATTGAACCATATCCACTCAACATAACTGTAATCAACCACAATATTATCAACAACGCACCCCGGATATGACTGACTTCCTCTGAGTTGCAGCTTGCTAGGACTACACGGCTTATGTAGTCAGCTCCGACATGCTGCGACCTGGGATGGGGCCTTATTCTGATCTGACGTACGGAGAAGGCTGCCATCAGCGCCCATGCTGACAACAGTGCGACTCGTCACAGAAGTTTTCCTGAGAGCCCTCCGCGAAGTATAGTAAAAAAGACGCTACCCAATAAATCGCAACCGAGCCAACTCGTCACTGGCGGGGGAGCGTGGAAGGACACGTCACGAAGTTGTCTAGTGAGCAAGATAAGCGGGGCTGCAGACTTGAGGACTTACTTCGTTTTGCTTTTGTTTTTTGTTTTAAGTTAACGTTCATTGAGGATGAAAAACCGCCCGAGTTCCGAGTTCGATGTAAGGCTGAAAACCCAAAGGCCAGGTTGCGTTTTGGGAAACGGCACCGGGGTTCCATCTTGGCTTTAAAAAATGTGACAGGGTTGGGGGGGGTTGGGGGGGGGGGGGGGGGGGAACCCAGTACTTGCACTAGCTTCCTGTCATATATCCGACGAAACTGTGAGACAGGAGGTGCACTCTGCTCTACGCTTCTGTCATATATTCCGGAAACTGTGTGACAGGGAGTGCATTTGCTCTACGCCTCTCCTGTCTTATATTCCGCAAAACTGTGATGACGGGGGCACTATGCTCACGCTTCCTCGTATCATATTCCGAAACTGTGTGACAGGGGTGCACTCTGCTCTACGCTTCCTGTCATATATTCCCGAAAACTGTGTGACAGGAGTTCACTCTGCTCTATGCTCCTGTCATATATTCCGAAAACTTGTGTGTCAGAGTGCACTCAATGCTCTACGCTTCCTGTCATATACTCGAACATGTTGTGCAGAGTGCTCTCTGTTATACGTTCTGTCATATATTCGAAACTGTGTTGACAGGAGTGCACCTCTGCTCTACGCTTCCTGTCATATATTCCGGAAACTGTGTGACATGAGTGCACTCTGTTATACGCTTCCTGTATATATTCCGAAACTGTGTGACAGGAGTGCACTCTGTATACGCTTCCTGTCATATATTCCGAAACTGTGTGGACAGGAGTGCACTCTGCTCTACGCTGCTCTACGATTTCCTGTCATATATTCCGAAAACTGTGTGACAGGGTGCACTCTGCTCTCCGCTTCATGTCATATATCTGAAACTGGGTGGACAGGGGTGCACTCTGCTCTACGCTCCTGTCAATATATTCCGAAACTGAGTGACAGGAGTGCACTTGTTATACGCTACCTGTCATATATTCGAAACTGTGTGACACGGGGTGCACTCTGTTTCTACGCTTCCTGTCATATATCGATAACTGTGTAGACAGGAGTGCACTCTGCTCTGCTCTACTCTACGCTTCTGTCATAATATGTGTTTAGGCCTAGAGATATGCACCAAGCCATTGACTGTTCTGAAAACTGGAGCACACGCTTCCGGTGAATCATACATTAGGCGGGTTAAAGATGGACTGCACGCTACCCTCTACCTACAGCAGACTCATCATGTTTGAACTGGATCCGGGAGCCGGACAGACCTGAAAAATCCTACCGGACATATATTTCTACAGACCGGATAACGATTGGCTGAAGGGATAGAAACGAATACAAAATACGAATGTTTTAATGAGGGTAGATAGAAAGCTGAAAGCTTCTTAACCCACTTATGCCCTAAAATAAACCGAAACAAAGGCAAAAACAAAGTACATAGATTTACCAAATATATCCAATCTCTATACAAGTAAAAGGCGGGGGGAAAACAAAATATGAGACAGAAAAATCAAGTGTAGAAAATCAAGTGGTTCAAAATATCAGTATATTCAAAACACATGCTCCGACCCTCTTTTTCACACAACCAACACCAACACACACACAACACACACACACACCCACACACACCACACACTGAGAGGAGAGGACAGACAAGTCTGACAGACAGGACAGAAAGAGGTGGGAGAAAGAGGGTGACGGACACGTAGAGTGGCAGATGTTGTATTAGTGTTATGTACAATGGCATCAAATGAAAAAGATAATACAGATGTTCTCGAACAGACCTGTGATAGATGTTTTGCGAATGATACAGGCTACAGGGAAGGGGGAAGGGGACGGTAGACGGGCAGCGAAAGAGAGGAGAGAGGCCATGGGGGGGGGGGGGGGGGGACAAGCGTTTTTAATCTGTATAACATGACTTGGTAAGAGTTTAAAAAAATGAAGTGGAGACAGAAAACAGGAAAATAAAGTGTGCCTGGGAGCGCAAATATTGAACCTTCCCGACGGCGTATGAGGACCATGAAATTGTGTCTGGAAACCATCGCAGTTTGCTACGCTTCTCCACAGTCATCTGGATAGAATTTCTCTGCCATCTCCCTGTCAACTACCCCATCTGTCAAACACTGCGCCAAGGTGACGGTGTATACTGACCCACACACCCATCAAATGACTTTGTTCATGAGATGCATTAGTGAGAAGAAATGAAACTCAGGCGTGAAGAGAATCGGGTCGCTTGAACTTGCAGAATTGGAGAAGACACACTGCAGTAAAGTTATGTTAAGAACGTGATTCCTATGTCATCGTAACTTGAGTCTTTGTTCTGTTAGGTGCGTTCAGTTCGTTGAGCTAGCATGTGTGTGTGTGTGTGTGTGTGTGTGTGAGTGTGTGTGTGTGGAGTGCGTGGTAGGTGCGTCGAGTCGCATGCGTGCCGTGCTGTGCGTGCTGTTGTGTGTGTGTGAGGGTGTTTGTGTGGCGCACATGTGTGCGTGTGCGTGTGTGTGTGTGTGTGTGTGTGTGTGAAGCTTTGGTACGTCACTGTCACAGTTACAACATGGTGACTTAAAATGAAAGAACAAGAGAAATCTTTTAAGGAATGCTTTACCGTGATGCTTTAGAGGTAATCTTTGATGGAAGTCTCTTTTTTTCATCAAGATAACATTCTTCTGCAAAAAGTCTTAGTTTTAGCAGCCCCTTTTTGTCTTGACTGGCGCTATGCCACGAGAGCATGGCCGGGTCTCTGAGTCCGGTGAGATCCAGATGAAGAGAAAACTTCGTAAGTAACAACAAATATGACTGCCCCGACTTCTTCACCAAAAAAAACAAACGGGCGCACATAGTTGCCACTATATCCACCGGTGAAGGCAATTAATTTCTGTTTCTAAAAAAAGTTTGAATGTATAGATGACCACTTCAGTCACCAATGTGGTTGAAGCAGGATTCAGAATTCAAATCACAGAAATAAACAACACTTTGAAGATGTTGCAAGCCGGCGTTCAAGACAGGCACGGGCGATTTTGATCTCTACAACCGCTGTGTACACAAGATCCTTTTTTACAGGCTGAAGTAGATGGGGTGTTCTTCCAGTGCTCAACACTTAAACGGAAACAAGCAAGGGTTTTGACACAGCGGTGCAACACAGTTGCAGAAGTGACTGATGACAATTTGGGCCCCTTTATGCTTCATCGTGTACAAGAGTAGTAACGGTGCATTGGAGCAAAACAATGTCGTGTATTACCAGGAAAAAAAAGGGTTCCTTCGGTCTCTTGCAGCGTCAAGGACATGTTCTGTTTGTACAGAAACATTAAAGTGGATTATCAAACAGAAAGAAACTCTAACATGATGAGAACATTTTCTCTGTTTTCCTACTTTATTTATGCTGATATGTAATACTAGAATAGGGTGGGTGTTTGAGGCCTTTCTTCGAGGTCTGTGCACCACCCTTGGTATCTCCAGAACGATGCATTACCAAGAACGATTGGCAAAGCTGTCTGGTGGACAGCAGACAGGGTGGTACTTAGTCAAGAGACGTTTTATGGGCTTTCAGTCTTCTCTTAAAGGCTCTAATTACTGACTGTGAGCACGCTGTCCGGGTGATGATTCCAGTGGGACTCTGTGTAAAATGCAGCAGGAATGAGTTGTCGAGTCTACGGTGGTCTTTTCTTCAGTTTTGAGGGTGTTTCATTTGACGTCTTACCCTGGAAAGACGTCGGTAGCAAGGAACACCTACCTTGGTCAGAGTAACCATTCAAACAAATCAGCAGTCACCTGCATAATTTCCTTCGTGGCCAAGTGCGGGCAGTGTTTGGGAATCCACACAGGCACAAAAAGGTTTTGCCGTTTCGTATCTCTAAATTGGACCACTTTGAGGACCCCAAAAAAAGGGGTCCATAACAAAGAGAGCAAGGGTTGAACACGCATTGGCTGTTTGCCCGATTCCGAACTTCAAGATTCACTGGCTACTCGATCAGCGTTATATCCACATTAAGCCCAGTGTAATTCGTTGACGTTGAGGGTGAGTGAGTTTTACGACCTATCAGCCCTGAGGTCATTACGGACAAATTACTACAGACATAGGTCTGCATATTAGTGGCCAACTGCTGTATCGCCGGCCAGTGGTGGGTTAGTTTTTCATGTGGGGTCGTCATGTCTCGTCTCTCGAGCTCTTGTTCCTCTTGAACGTTGGTTCAATTTGGATGTTGGGTTGACGATGATGGGCGTCGGAGGGATGTTGCCTCCTTTCCCCCAATCATCAGGACCACGGGCGCTGGACCACCGGGCGGCCTTTTCAGGCTCGGGTGTGATGGTTCTGTGCCGGTGTGGCCGCCTCAAGGAAGGGAGCAGTACGAAAAGACGCTGGAGCGCTGCACGAAGTCCACTAATATTCGAAGGGATATTCCCAGGACTGCGGCTGAGAGCGGCAATTTTTCAGCCTCCCCATGAGAGTGCCCCCTGTCTTGCCCAGCTCAGAACATGGCACATAATCCAAGGCCATGGTGATCGCAAGTCGGCAGCGCTCCATTGCCTATCACCCCACATCTCCAGGAGCCGCCCCCGGAAACACAGGCTAGACCGTTGTCACCCATGTGGATGGAAGGTTGACTGCGCCGCCCGCACTGACTCTCACATCAGTTGTCCTCAGAGGAGAGCTGCCACTCTCCCCTGGCGTCGCTGCTATGCAAACCCACTCGCAGCGAACTGGAGTGAGATTCATGTCATTCTTTCTGAAACCAGCATGGGAAATTAGAAGAACAATATCGCAGCATGAACGATGCGAAGAGTGTGACGAGGATATTATTACCTCCATATCTGGGAAGTATCTCGTTTACCTGGGACACTGGATGGTTGTCTGTCTCTGTCATCAAGATAACGCAGAACTGCAATCCATAGTTAATGAAAATTATGGAAAAATTAAATGTGGCCCATGGACGAACCTGAGAATATTAGCAGGGTCTGATCCCCAAGGACATCCAGGATTTTATTCCCCAACTTTCGCTTACGTGCTGAATATAACTCGGACGTCTATTGATAATTTTTTTTTGTGTGAAAGATTTATTCGTAAAGTTCTGAAGAAATAATGGACATAAATATCCAAGAAAAAAAAAAACTTTGCACGACGCACTGATTTCTACATCTGAAAGATCTGTTGCAGGATCCAATTACTCGCCTGGATCCAGTGCGCGGAAAACCTGTTTGATGTCTGCGGAAGTCAGCGCACGCCTGAGGGTCCTTCTGGACGCTCATGGTGTCACCAGGAAAAAATAGGCACTTGGACTGAGGGTGTGGTGCGGGTGTTGCCAAAGCAGATTCAATGATGGGAGTATTTGTTTCATCATGCATTTTATAGAATCCTTGGAATATCTTCAATTACCTTCAGAGCTATTGGTTTCGTATTAATTCCCTGATTATTGCGCTGGCAAATACAACACATATGTGATAATTTTACATAGACAATGTCAACGAAAACTAAGTGCAAAGTGATTGAAAAATGCATTTTGACGATGACACATTGCGCAAGTAGTAACTTCAACTTCAATGAAATACGAGGTAAGAAAAATTACAAAATAAATAAATTAAAAAAGTTAAGCAAGCGAAATGCTAAGAAAAGAGCAAACCATATTTATAATCACTTTACACGCGTCGCCGACAAAATCCTGCGTTACAGTTGCCACAGGGCATTGCGTTGTCTGTTACAGCTTCTCTTGTTGATACAATCCAGTACATTCTACAAACACAAAACACGCACACACACACGGCACGCACACACACACACACACCACACACACACACACACACCACAACACACCACACACAACAACAACACACACACACACACACAAGCGCGCACGACAAGTCACGCATCCAATTACACAGGCGCGCGCGATTTCAATGTGGCGCTCACACACCGACACACCAGACACACACCACACACAGGTGATTATAATCCGGTGGGAAGGGGGGTGGGGAGGGACAGGGTGAGGAAGTAGAGGGCATGAAAAATGGCTCCTATCCCTAACAGTGTATTGGACCCGCTCGAGTTTTGTCTTGGTAACAGAACCATGGACTGTGTTCACTGTCGTTATGAGCAAAGTCTCACAGGAAACAGAACCACTGGATGCTGTCCACTCACTGTCGTTACCCGAGCAAAGATCTCGCAGGAAACAGAAACCACCGACTGCTGTCCACTCGTGTCGTTACCTGGAGCCAGTCTCACAGCATTGGCCTGCGGAAGGTCCACCAATGGTTGGTATTTTGACATTTAACATCCACACTCCCAAATACCATCGAACAACATGTCAACAAGTATCGAATTACCGCCTTAAAATTCTTTACCTCGTTTCTCATGATCGTCAAAGGTTGTTGAAAATTAACTCAAAAGGTCAAAGTACTCCCTTTAAAATTTGGTGTACCTTCAGGGGTCAGTATTGGGGCCCCTACTCTTTTTATTTATAAAATGACTTGCCATTGTGTATAGAATGTTGTGAATGTTTGTGATGATACCTAATTTCAATCTATAGTAGTAACCTACTAAACTGGTCATATAAAGTAACCTCCCTCCGGGGGGGTTTGCGACTTGTGTGGTCGGAGGGCTTGCGCGCGTCCACGTGATCCCTTAGGCTTTTGCTGGCAGGGGATCAATACTTGGGGAGATAGGTGGGTTTTTTCCACATGCTTGTAGGCCTTGGAGGTGAGAGAGATGCTGTATGGCCTAAGCTCGAAACGCTGTAAGAAGTTGATGCCCCTGGTTAGGGCACCTTCCCATGTCAGATAGGCTAAGGGTGAGGATCCTGACTAAGAGTAACCGCCTTTTCTCCTTTTCTTGTTTTCTGCCTTCCTTATTTGGGTCCTTTTGCTATCTTCGTCTCCCCTTCAAGTCTTCTTTTTACAACTCCTTTTCTCTCTGTGAGTCTCCTTAAGATCCGCCGCGGTTTGCCGCTGCGGTGCCGACTGTGTCGGAGGGGGATGAGATCTGGTGAATGAGATGGGCAGCGTTCCTCATCACATCACTTTGGCTCGGACCTCTCCTAGACAGGGAGTACACTCTGGCCTGGGTTTTACTAAATCGGCTCCCCTTCTTGGGGCTGGGTCAATACAGGCATTTCTCGGCTGGCAAAGGTAACCCTGCAGTGCTCAGCTCTCTGTTCCCGGGAGTGGCATGATCAGGGGGGATTGGGTTAGTAGGTTTTTGTCTGTTGTATGTCTCTTGAAGCCTGGAAGGGGTCAAGACAGTGATTCTGCCCCTGGCCCTTAGTTGGACTCCACGGTGGATGGTGTAAGGGAGAGATGAAACATTATAAAAGTTCATTATGGTTTTTTTCTAAAAACATACCCCCCAGAAGAAAAGGAAGGCCTGCTTCCCTATTTCAGGGGATTTCGAAGGTGGACAGTGACTTGATTCAGAGGTTAGACACGAGGACAGGTTTCTGGGCTTCCAGGCTCGTGGGTGGAGCGGGACGGAGCAGGAAAGACCCTTCTAGCTATGAAGCCTTTTGCTATCAAAAGGGCTTTCAAGGCTGAGGCAGGTGACCTCAGTCCATCAAAAGGTGTGCGGAATGGTTCGTTTCTACGTTCATTGTCGATCTAGAAAACTCTGAACAGCTGTTTAGTGGCAAACAAAACTAGTGGTTAGGGAGATCAGGGTGACTCCCCAAAAACAGTAAATTAATCAAAGGTTGTGATTCCGCTGCAGAGAATCTAACGGGTGTCTCAGAGGCAGATTAAAAAACGGAAACTGGCGTCCCAGGGGTTTGCTGTGACGGAGGTGCGCAGGGTGACAGTCAAGAAAGGTGCAGAGAGAGTGGCCACCAACACCCTCTTTCTGACCTTCTGCAACCCTGGGCTGCATGGTCATCAAAGTTGGCTACCTGAACGTTTCCGTGTTCAGCTTATGTCCGTCCCCCATTGAGATGCTTCGGTAGCCAGAGGTTTGGACATGTCAGAGACCGCTGTTCTGGGCAGGAGGTGTGCGGTGTTTGATGCAAGGCAACCCATGAGGCCGATGCAAAGATCCGGAACATTGTTGCTAATGCGGTGGCGACATCCCTCTCTTCACGAAACTGCCCTCTCTGGAATCAGGGAATCCGCTATCCATCGAATTAAAACTGAAAAGAAAAATTTCCTTTTTTGAGGCCGCAACAGGTTTGGTGGGGCAGTCAGACGCACAGCATCTTCATATCCTTGGGGGCCCCCGTTTTTTTAAGAAAAGTTTTCCACTCGATCAGTCTGCTGCCAGACTGATGGAATTTATCTTTTCCATGACACTGCAAGGAAGAACTGTCAGCTTGGTGGAAGCAGGTCCAACCACTCCAAACTAAAGTGAATGCCCTGGTGGAGGCAAAAAATCCGCCACCCTCAGATGCCAGAGTTAACAACATCTGTGCTAGGGCAGATTAAAAAACCAGCACCCCTACTCGAACTCCTCTGTCCAGTGCCGTGCGGGCGTGGGCAAGGGAGTTCAACCCAAGTGTGGCGATGGTGAGATGAGGGGAAAAAACCACCCCCTCCAAATCAGTCCTCCACATCTCAAAACTCCAGGCTTTGTACTGCGGCAACGTCTGCAGAGGTCAAGACCACTCCAGTCCAGTGAAATAATTAATAAATTCGCTCATTAGAGCGGACGTTTGAAGAGGAAGATGACCTGATTTATCTCTTTTGCCTCTGACCATGGACATACAATATTCCATTGGTATATCCGTGGATTAAATTCCAACTTTGAGGAGCTGCAGCTTCTGAGTCCGTCTACAAACCTTCGTCGTGGCTCTTCAGGAAACTCAAAATTCAAAGCCAGAAGGACCTTTACTCTTTTGGCTTTCATATTCTTTTCAAAACTGCACACCATCCAGTTGGGACTGTCGGGGGCCGGTGTTGCCCTTCTCTACATAAAACTTTGTTGTATAGTCCTGTCGTTCTGTCTACCTCCTTCAAGCTGTAGCTGCGAGAGTCATACCCACAAGACTGTACAATCTGTTCTCATTATTTACTCCTTCAGGCCAGTTTGTCGTCATGACCTGTCAGTCTGATAAGTGAACTTCCTCGACCTTTTTGCTGTTGGGTGACTTTAACGGTCACAATCTTCTTCTGGGGTAGTGTCAGTTCGTATCCAGAGGTCTGCTAATTGAGGATGTCTTTCGGATTTGGATTTGTGTTGTCTGAACGACGGATCCGCAACTTACTCACTTTCCACAGATTCACTTTCGTCGTTTAGATTTGTCGTTTGTGACCCCTCGCTGGTCCTGGGACTCTGAGTGGTCTGTCCATGACGATCGATCTGCACCGGAAGTGACATTTTCCTGTCCTTCTACAACCTGTCATAACTGAACACGGGTCCTCTGTCTTTCAACATTTAAATTATAAGAAAGCAAACTGGGCTCAATTTGCAGCCATATTTCTAAGGCATTCCAGACGCTGATTTCTTCAGAGTCCGGACCCAGCAGAATCACTGACTAACACTGTAATCAAGTGTGCTAAACGCATGTATTCCAGTGTCTTTCGAAAAACTTCAAATGCCAAAAAACCCTGGTTTGATTCAGACTACAACAAATTTCCAAAGTTCGAAAACGGGCTCAGCGTCAGGTATACCAACGACCTTCGGGTCCAAAACGCTCGAGCCATCAGAATCTCCTGCCAAATCGAGACACACTTTTAAAATCAGTAAACGTCGGTTCCTGGAGAAGTTTTCTGCTCCAGGCTGACATCGAAACCTTCCAGAAAAAAGTGTGGAACATCATTAAGAAAATCAAAGGTAAGAACACCTTGTCCCACTGTGATCCATCTCAAGTATTCGGATTCTGTAATACAGAGAAGAAAGCAGTTGCCAATCGGTTGCTTACCCAATGCCCGAATTCCTCTTTCTTATAAATCAGGCCACTTTGTCAAAAACAAAGCCTAAAAGAAAAATACCTTGCAACTTTTCGACAGACAAACATGGGAAGACTACAATCTTCTTTCACGTTAAACGAGATGAATTCTGCTTACTTTCTTGCAGCAATGTCCTTCCAGGTATAGATGGAAATCATTATCAAACTGTTTGAAACATCTTCCGCAAGAAAGGTCTGAAACATATGTACAAGTATATAACCATGTGTGGACTACAGTTCTTTCCACATCTTGGCGGAAAGCCTCATGTATTCCACTTCCAAACCTGGGAAAAGATCTTTCTAATCCATCCAACTACCGTCCATAGCTTTGACCAGCTGTGTCTGTAAATTGATGGAAAAAAAATGGGTCAATTGCTAGGCTATGGTGGAAACTTGAAAACGATGCCTTTTGGCGAAAGAACAGTGTGGTTTCCGCAAAACATCGGATCCGTTGACATTTGGTTCGTTAGAATTTACTACTTCGAACACATTTTTGAACAGACAGCATGCAGTGCAATTTTCTTCGACTTAGAGAAGGGCCTACGATACAACCTGGAAGTCGGGGATACTTCATGATCTCCACGATTGGGTTTTCGTGGTCCATCTTCGCTTATTATTCAAATGTTTTGGCAGTTACGACAGTTTCAGGTCCGGGTGTTGCACCACTCTCTCTGTGTCCACGATGCAGGAGTTGGGCTGTTCCAAAGGGGAGCATACTGTCTCTGCCCTCTTTGTATTAAAATTCAACAACATTGTTCAGTCAGTTCAGCGGGTTCAGAATTGCTCATGGTTTGTGGATGATTTTGCTGTCTACGCAACTGGAAGCCTGTACCCGAGGTGTCCAGGCAGCTCAGCTTTGCGTTAGATAAAAATCATCGAGTGGGCGGAATGAAAACGGTTTCACCTTTTTGCTTCAAGACCATGTGTATTCACTTCCATAACTTTCCTGACGTTACACCTTGAAGAATACTTAGACCCCCCAAAAAAAAATCACATCATTATCAAGGAAAAGGGAGGCGTTTAAAGTTGTACTGTGATGCCAACGCAGATGTGTAGTGACCATGAACTACTGGTAGCGAAACTGACCCTCAAAACTGAGGAAGCAAAGTTGGGACAGTCGGAACCTGCGCTTTGATGTTGCCAAGCTAAAAGATCCAACAACAAAGAAAGAATTCTGCGTCACCTGAAGAATCGCTTCAGGTCCTCCAAATGAAACAGCACTGACATAGACAGTTTCAACAAGGCTATAACCGAAACAGCAAAGAGACAATAGGTTATAGAAAAGTGTGAAATCTGAGTGGATAACTGCAACACATGGAAAAACCATTGATGAGAGAAAACAGATCAAGAAGAAACTGCTAGATGCCAAGTCACCCAGGCTAAAGGAAAGAATAGCAACCCAGCACAGAGAGAAAGCAAAGAAGTGAAGTTGTCTGCAAGGAAAGATAAACGTCTCTATGCGGAGAGCTTGCTGAAGAAGCTGGGGCAGCAGCAGAGATGAAGGATATGAAGACAGTGTATAGAACCACTAAGAGGCTGCGGGAGACAGAGGACAGAACAAGACCATACCAGTTAAGGCAGAGGATGGAACACCTATAACAGAAGAATGTGCCAAGCTCGAGAGGTGGGGGAGAGCACTTCCAGAGGATCCTAAACGCCCTGATCCACCAACACCAGCTGACATTCCTATGGCAGAGGAGGACCTGGACGTCAACATGGGAGACATCACAGTAGATGAGGTCAAGGAAGCCATCCGCAAGCTGAAGAATGGCAAAGCTCCAGGAGAAGATGGTGTATGCCCTGAGATGCTGAAGGCAGAAGAACAGGACACGCCTCTTATCCTCCAACGCATCCTGCAGGACATATGGAACCAGGAGGGCAAACCCCCGCTGACTGGAGAACTGGTACCATCATCAAATTACCAAAAAAGGAGATCTAGGAGAATGCAACAATTGGAGAGGACATCACCCTACTATCAATCACAGCAAAGTCTTCAGTCGCATCTTACTCCAGCGTATAAAGAAAGCGGTAGATGACCTACTTCGTCAAGAGCAGGCAGGCTTTTGAGCGGGGAGATCATGCATTGATCACATTTTCGTCTTACGCCAGATCCTCGAGCAGTCCCATGAATGGAACAGCCCACTTTACGTGGTTTTCATTGATTTCGAAAAAGCCTTCTGACAGTTTGCACCGGCTTCTCTCTGGAAGATCTACGACACTACGGCATTCCCAGAAATGGTCAACATCATCCAGGGCCTGTATGAGAGCTTTGAGTGTCGCATCATCCTCAACAACCAGCTGACGTAAACCATTCAAGGTGGACTCCGGAGAGAACAAGGCTGCATACTGTCAACAATCTCTTCTCCCTGGCCATCAACTGGTTGATGAGAAAGTCACCAGGGAAAAGCAGCGGGGATTCTCGGTGGACGTTGACTCAGTATTAGAGGACATTGACTATGCAGATGACCTGGGAATCTGCTGTACACAAGCATCAGGATGCCAAGCAGTAAGACAGAAAGCTCAGCAAAGATAGCCCAGCACCATTGGGCTGAAGGTCAACGAGAGGAAGACGAGGTCATGACGGAAAAATGCCACAAACAACAACCCCATCACGCCTAATGGCAAACCACTTGATGATGTTCAGGAATTTGTATACCTGCTGGCAGCAAGATGACCACAGACGGCGACTGCAACAAGGAGATCAACGCCGAATTCAGCAAAGCCAACAAGCTTTTGCAGTGCTTAGGCCCATTGGAAGATCCACCGTCCTCAGCATCCAAACGAAGGATTCGGAACTCTTCAAGAGCAATGTCCTCAGCGTCACCTCTGTTTGGCTCAGAGTGCTGGAAGACGACCGTCGCCTTTGGGAACAAGCTGGAAGTTGTTCCAGAAACAAAATGTCTGTGACGTATCTCAGGATCTTCTGGCCGACCTCATCTCATACGAAGAAAAAAGAACTGAGGGACTGAGAAACGGAGTCTCACATAGAGGACACATCCAGGCGCGTCGATGGAGTGGATAGGGCCATGTTTCTGTCGCATGCCACCCAGCTCACTCCCCAGAACAGCCTTGCGCTGGACCCCCAAGGTTAAAAGAAAACGGGGCGACCGAAGGAAACCTGGCGCAGGACAATAGAAAAGAGAGTGAAAGGCAAAGGGGACTGACTCTCAACACCAGCCCCCAGAGAGCCGCAGACAGAGCCAGGATGGAGATCTCTTGCCATAAGCCTCAAGCGCCAGCAGGAGGCGAGATGATGATGATGATGATGATAAGACAGATGCAGATTAAGGACACAGATACAGACAGATTACAGGACACGAGATACAGACAAACAGTTTACAGGACACAGATACAGACAAACAGATTACAGGTTACACAGATCAGACAGACAATCAGATTATAGGAACGGATACAAAAGATCTAAGGACACAGTAGCATATTACCGGAACAGATACAGGACAGACAGATTACAGGACACAGATACATGATTACAGGACACAGATTTACAGGACAGTTTACTGGTCACAGTACAGACAAACAGATTACAGGACACAGATACAGACAAACAGATTACAGGAACACAGATAAGAACAAAACAGATTACAGGACACAGATGCAGACAAAGATTACTGGACACGATACAAAACAGATTTACAGGACACAGATACAGACAGAATACGGACACAGATTTTACAGACAGACAGAATCAGGACACATATACAGACAAAACAGTGATTAACAGGACACAGATACAGACAGACAGATACAGGACACCAGTTACAGGACAGATTACGGATCTGATCAGAAAAACAGTTACAGGACAAAATACAGGGTCTTCCTGAAAGGGTCAGTTTGTATCTGTGGTGGTAATCTACCTTTGGCTTATTTTCTGCCCTCAGTCACTTCGTTCTGTAAGCTACAAATGACAAATGTAATGTTTTGAACTTTGGTTTTTGTTTGGACAAGGGTGCCTTGATGATTATAGTGATTATGATTTAGGATTGAGGAAATAGTACGGTTTATTATTATTACCCACAGACACATCGATTCTCCCCTGTTAGGACCTCCATCTATGATGTGGAGTGAAGAATCATAAGATCCGGCCCAAAACAGTTGTGAGTGACAACCTGTAAGAATCCATTAGCTACCCTTACCAAGTTGAAGCAGACGGACAGACGATTATGATCCAGGTATTAAAGCTGAAACCAGTTGATCCTGATGTGAAGAGGGATCTCCTCCACCAGTTCAGGACAGCAGTCTACCAGGAAAGGAAGGCGGACATCAGTCTTAAATCTTGCATTTGTGTGCCCAGCTCTCTGTGTCGACGGTTTCTTCGACAGCAGAAGTTTATTGTATCAACTTTAAATTAAAAGCTTGCTTTTGAAGTATCAGATAGTGAAGGGTGAGCGTACACACTGGTTTTTCACGCTCAGTCTTGCTGTAATACTAATACCACCAGTAACTGATGTTAAGATTGAACCTGTTTGTGGAATTAAGTCTGACCAGCCACAGCAAATGTTGACAGTGATGTCATCATGACTGAACCAGTCACATCATACATCAGCTTGATGTCTTCAAGTCTGGAACGTCACATCAAACTCCAGCTATGTGTCATCAGCAATGTGCCTGTCACATCACCTCAGGCAGTAGCAGTGATGTCATCAAGACTGATGCGGTTCCAGCAAGCCTTCATGGTGATGTGTGGACAGAGCATAAAAAAAAACACCAAACAGGACGTCATGGGGATGGCGGCATGTGATACCGTCAGCTCTGAATTCATGACAAGTACAGATGAGGACAGGAGCAGACCAGCAGCTGATGAACTGGTTTGGAAACAATATGGTCTCATTCAGTAGAATTATTTTGCACTCGTTCATTATGATACAATTTAATGATGGTCAAGTTGAGTTTTAGTCTTGTGGCACTTGCGTCAGTTTCAGTCCCAAACAAAAAACAAATTGTTCGAAAATAACCGATAAAAAGCAGTGCCCATTCTTCCCCTCATTGCTTTCTAAGTAAGCCTTCCCCTCTTCCTTTCACCTACCATTCCCTCCTCATCCAAATGCTTATCAGTTTCAAATATGCGTCTAGGCCTTTTCTGAAAGTGAAATCTGTGAGTTGTTGTGACAGTGTAGGAATCATGGCTTTCTTTATTAAAGAAGATGATGTGGTTCATCAGCCATGGAGGACCAAATCAGGAAACAATGGTGATTAGAAATGGCTGAATGAAGTGACAGTGATGGACGTGAATCTCTGTTTGCCCCAAAGTGGTGTGGCTGGCACCTATGCCTGTACTGTTATTCAAAAACTATCACCTGTACAATGATTGAAAGAAAAATAAACTCTGAAGCCATCTTGATTATGCCAGAGTATGATAAAGAATATAAGATGGATTTAATAGTTCCATACTTTTTCAAAGTAATTCGTTTTCTCAGTTCATATGAGATGGAAAAAATGGGGAAATAGGGCAGTGGTGTGTGTGTGTGTGGTGTGTTGTGTGTGTGTGTGTGTGTGTGTGTGTGTGTGCTGGGTGTGTGTGTGTTTGTGTGTGTGTGTGTGTGTGTGTGTGAAGGCTTGAGGGAAGAGCATAACTATGATGTAGATGTTGATAATATGATGTAGATGATGTGTAGTGATGTTTATGTGATTTGTTTACACAGTAACTAAATCGCAACAAGTATTCTGGATCCTGGGAAAATTGGACGAAGTACTATAAAAACTAGTTTCATGGGTAGTGAGTGGGGAAACTTTCTGTTGTTGATAATATTGCGGAAATCCATGCCTCCCTCTCCCATCCCCCCACCTCAAAATCTCTTCCCTCCATTCCTATGACAATATCGCAGGACTGGTTGTTACTGTGTCTGTAGGTTAGACACTTCAGTCCTTAACTCTTTTCTGAGCTGAGTCAGATAGCCAAAATACTTTAATCTGATTTGATGCCTGTGTGTGAATGTTATTGTTTCCGTTTGACTGTAAAGTTGGTCCATTTGGCCTGGGGCAAGTTATACTGCAGGTATAGTTGGGGGGGGGGGGGGGGGGGGGGTTCTGTGCAGGAGAGGTGACCCAAAATGGGTTTCCACAATCATGGAATTCAGTTCCTGCTGAGGGTGGGGGATATGGAAGGGGAAAAGGGGAGCTCCCCTCTGTGCCTCTCTCCTCCCCTCTCCTCCTTCCTCCTCCACTCTTCTGCCCAACCCCCACCTTCCCAGCCCCCACCCTTCCCATACCCCTTTCCCTTCCTTCAACCTGAACCTCTGTAGTTAGTTGGGTTAAGAATAATTATAATATCACTCGCTGGAGAGGTGAAACTAGAGTGCTCATTGAACCCATTCATCAGTTTTATGATATTCCTTGAAGCTTTGATCCATTCACGTCTACGCAGTGAAAGATACTGGGCGTGATTCTTCTTTTCCTTTCCTTTGTGCGTTAACCTGTTGATGGTGGATAATGACCGCCTGATAAAAGGATAGAGTGATGATCTTTAATTGGTTCAGTTTGTTTCTTTGTGTTGTAAACCTGTTGATTTTAGGATATGACTGCCATGATTTAAAGGATTGGAGTGATGATCCATTAACTGGTCAGTTTGTTGTGGTAGTGATGTAATATGATTATGACACTGATATTGAAGTAGATATTTCTGTTTGTAAGGAAGATGGACAAAACCCTGTCTAACTTGTCATGCATCAGAGTCAGCTCAGAAAACCAGTGGTTTGTGGTGTGTTCTGTACAACTGGGACATTCATCCAGGGTCAGCTCAGAAACCAGTGGTTTGTGGCACGTGCCTGTGCGGTAGGTTCGTATCTACTGGGGTCATCAGTACGGCCTTGGTCATGGTGGTTGTTATCAGATAAAGAAGATATGTTCACTTGTGATAGGTGTGCTAAGTAGATCTTTTACCACTGGTCCTGGTAATCTGAAGACACACAAAGATGATACTCATATAGGTCAAAATCCTTTTACATGGTAATGTAGTCAGTTAGAAAGTTTTTTTTTTTTACTCGTCGGCACGTGACCCTGAAGGAGGTACAAGATGTTCCATGACTCGGTCGAGATTGTATTGTTCAGCGTGTACAGGTGGGCAGTAAGAGGTGTTTCTTGGGCAAGTGATCCCTGATGTCCACACATGTTGTCACTATGACCCCCCCCCACACCACCGTCTGTCTATGATTTTCCTTGTGTTTGTGTGCTGCCTAAGAAGTTTTACATGGGCAGGTATAACTGTAGTGACACAAGATGTTCATACTGCGTGTGAAATGTTTTTCATGTGTTGGGTGCAGTTGTAAGAGTTTTACAATGGGCAACGTGACGGAAGAGAACGGGATGATCCATACTGGTTGAGAAATTATTTTCATGGAAGTGTTGCAGTAAGAGTTTTACAAGGCACATGACCCCCCCCTCTACCTCCGCCCCCCAAATCAATCCACCCCCATAACCATGGCCCATGATGTCCACATAAAAATCATCCCCTATCCCTTCTTACGTTCCTTCAACCCAGCTTTTCACACAGGTCAATCTACCTCCTCCCGACACAACACGATGATCCATAGGGATGAGAAATTATTTTTCATGTGAAAGTGTGCAGGTACGAGTTTTACATGGGCAGTGTAAATGAGAGACACAAGATTATCCCATACTGGTGAGAAATTATTATCATGTGATGTGTGCAGTAAGAGTTTTACATGGGCAAGTGCCCGGAAGACACACAAAGATGATCCATATGGTCCAAGAAATATTTTCATGTGAATGTGTGCAGTAAGAGTTTTACATGGGCAGGTAATCTGAAGCACACAAGATGATCCATTCTGGTCAGAAATATGTTCATGTGATGTGTGCAGTAAGAGTTTTACACGGGCAAGTGATCTGAAGACACACAGATGATCCATTACTGGTCAGAATTATTTTCATGTGTTGTGTGCAGTAAGAGTTTTTTCATGGGCAGGTCGAACTGGAGAGACACAAGTTGATCCATACTGTGGAGAAAATTATTTTCATGTGAATAGTGTGGCAGTATGAGGTTTTACATGGGCACATGACCCTGAAGAGAACACAAGATGTCCATACTGATGAGAAAATTATTTTCATGTGAAGTGCTGCTGTAAGAAGTTTTACACAGGAAAAGTTTATCTGAAGACACACATGATGGATCCATACTGTGAGAATTTATTTTCATGTGAAGTGTTGCAGTAAGAGTTGTTTACACGGGATGTTATCGAGAACAACAAGATGATCTACTGGTGAGAACTGTATTTTTCTGGTGAAGTGTGCAGTAAGAGTTTTACATGGGAGGTAATCTGAGAGACACAAGATGATCCATACTGGTGAGAATCATTTTTCATGTGATGTGTGCTGTAGAGTTTACATGGCAAGTAAGCTGATGATACACAAGATGATCACCTACTGGTGAGAATTCATTTCTTGTTGTGAAGTGTGCAGTAAGAGTTTTACATGGGCAGGTAATCTGAGACACACAAGATGATCCATTCTGGTGAGAATTCTTTTCATGTGATGTGTGTAGTATGAGATTTACATCGGACAATTGGGATTCGTAGGCACACAAGATGATCCAACTGTTCTGAAAACGTTGGCATGGGATGTGTGATGTATGACTTTACACAGGAGGAAATTACCAGAAGTTATACAAGATGATTGGTGAGAATTATTTTATGTTTTTTTTGTGATTTGTGTTTTAAAACCCCCAGTAAAAATTTTAGAGGAGGCAAGTCACCTGAAGAAACAAAATGATCATACTGGTGAGAACCATTTGCATGTGTTGTGTGCAGTAAGACTTTTAGACTTTCTGTTAGTCTAAAGAGAATTCACAATATGATTCAGTGTGTCAGAAATCCTTTGCATGCGATGTGTGCAGTAAAGGTTATATGCTTGTAGGTAGCCTTCTTAGAGACGCAAACTCCACACTGACAGGAATTCATAGTGCAAGTGTTGTGATGCATTAAGGACTTGCACTCAAACAAGTTGCTTGTAGAAACATAAGGTTGATGTATTCAGTGAACAATGTGTGCTGAAAGACTAGTACCACTGGCAAATTTACGAAGATATGAAGATAGGCAGGTGAAAAAATTGATTTGCTGTTTCTGTGCATTAATTAACTCCACAGTTGTTCCAATGTGGACATTTTGATGCCCACACTCCCAGTATTTTTCCATTGTACTGTTTCAAAAATTCCTTTTTCTGTCTGAAAGTTCTGCTTCTTTCTGATCATTTAACATCAAAATCATTTACCTGATTTATTACATTTATTTTTTTCCATACTCAATTATCTTTCAGTTAATCAGTAAACAATCATGACAGGGTTCTGCCTCAAAAGCTAGCATCAAATGTCTGAACTGCAATGTGTTTTAAAGCACTCGCCCTATTTACATGGCATGTTGCTTGAAAAGATTCACTGTATGGACACCGGTTTAGAGATTCTTTTCAACGTGATGTGTGAGTAGCATTTTTAGTATATTGCCTGGTGAGACACATGATGATCCATCAGACAGTAGTAAGACTTTTAGGAGACAGGTTACTTGAAAAGACACAAGATTTTCCACAGTGGTCAGAATATCATTATCTGTTGTGTGATCAAACAATTGTACAGGCAGGTATTGGGAGAAATACAAGATGATCCTTACTGGTCGAAAAGTCAAGGGGTATGTTGGGTGCAAAAAGAACTGTGCCCTTTAAGCATTTTTTTTTGCCCTTATCCAGATAACATGAATAATAAAAGACCAAACCAGTGATCCTACTGATCTTGCAACAAATCTGTGTACACTAGGACTTAAGTAAAGGCCGATAACCATGGCCACCACACACCGGCACGACTCGCCCCAAAAAAAAAATCCCCCCCCCCCCCACCCCCCCCCCCAAACGGGCCCCACACACACCCACACACACACACACACAACACACACACACTCTCATCACATCAGAGACAGTACAAGTTTGTCTTAATTGGTTTACAATGTGTGCAGTATGATGTTAAATTGTTCTGCTCAAACAGATGAATGTCATGTGTAAGGATAGTTCTAACTCTTGATCTTGAAATCAGGATAGATATACAGTGATCTTTACTGTGTTCTGATGAAGCCTTTTGCATAGGCTAGTTTTCTTTAGTGATAATACACATGATGCCCATATGGTAAGGAAAAAAAAAAAGAGCATTAGTCTGTTGAGTGCTCATGAAAGAGCCTGAAGAAATTAGATACCGTGTTGATTGTTTACTAAGGCGTATGGTCTTTGTGGGTTTTTTTCAGCATGTGTGTGTTTGTTGTGTGTGTGAGTGCGAGTCGTATATGCACATGTTTGACAAAACTGGTGGCATATTCTCAGGGATGTTAGGCTTTAAAAAAACTTTGCAGTAAAATGCTCCATACTATGAAAATGTATGGTTGAGAATATCTGCTGATGTTACTGGTCTGACGCAGTATGAAAGGAAAATTGTGTGTGTGTGTGTTTCAGGCACACACTGTAACATAACATAAAATAGTAGGATATCCAGGGACCAACAGTTGTTCATAACCTTTACATATTTTGGATGGAATAATGTGATCAGATTGCACTTCTGTGCATGTAACTGTTAAGCTTCACAACATCTTTTGGGTTGGCTGTGACCCCGAGATAATGAAAATCATGATGACTTTTGATTTATTGAGAATTTTTCTGTTTAAATTTTTGGGATTTGTCAAGAACCTTAAAGGTCTACTTTAGAGATTTTCAATAATTTGTTAAAACGGGTATACTGTCATAATTACTACAGGCATGGTATTCATTTTTCCAAAAAAGTTGCGAAGAATTTAATAGATAAAAAAAGACGAGTTTTGAACACCTGTTAATCCCCGCGCGGTATAGGACCGAAACCGTGTGTCACTTGATGATGGCGTCAAGCCGCGACCTACACAACAAGCCAAAGCAAGTGAAATCAACACGAGTTTACGATTCCACCACAGCCAAAAAAGTTCACGAGGGGGGTGGCAGATATTGTGCTTGTAGCGTTGTGCAGCAGCTCAGCAGGAGACGGATATTCTTTGCACACATTTCCATTCTGATCCTGATACTCGAAAGAAGTGGATTCGGTTGGTGCAAAACCAGCCGTGTCATAAGTTATTTTTACCACGGTCAGTTCCTGCTGGATCCCGGAAACGAGCTGTTACGATCAATTGCGAGCCGTTCGACTGTGGATCTGCCTAAAACTTCGTATGCTTGTGAGCGGTATACTTTGATGCGGACAAGTGGTAAGCTCGTACAGATGAGTACGATAGCGGTACGTTTATTTCTGTTCATATCTATGGACAGATCACACTTGTTAAATTGAATGAACACGTAGGGTGAGGAAGGAGAATATCCGCTCGCCGGCCACGCCCTCCGGGGTTGCGACCTGTCGTGGTCGGAGGGCTTGCGCGGTCAGTGATCCTTAGGCTTTGCTGGCAGGGGAGGCCATCAATACTTGAAGATAGGCTGGTTTTTTCAAACTGCTTTCTAGGCCTGTGAAGTTGAGATGCTGCCCCTGGCCTAAGTGTATCGTGGTGGTAAGGAGTTGATGCCCCTGGTGGGCTTTCCTCCATGTCAGATAGGCTAAGGGTGAGGATCTGATACAGAGTAACCCGACTCTTTCTCCTATTTTCTTGTTTTCTGCCTTTCCTATTTGGCCCTTTTCTATTTGTTTTTTCCGTCTCCCCTTCAAGTCCTCTTTTCCACACCCTTTTCTCTCTGTGGTCTCCTTAAGATACGTCCGCGTTGGCCGTGCTCGGGCACTGTGTCGGAGGGAATGAGATTCCTGGGTGATTGAGAGGGCCAGCGCTCTTCAAAAATCACTTTGGCTCGGACCTCTCCTAGACAGGGAGGTACACTGTGGCCTGGGTGTACTAATCGGCTTCCCCTTCTTGGGGTGGGTCATGACGAGCAGTTCCCTGTGGCATTGAGAAAACCCCTGCAGGGCTCACAGGTCTCTGTCCGGGAGTTGAGCTGTCAGTGGGGTTAAGGTTAGTAGTTTCTGGTTTTGTCGTATTTCTCTCCCGAGCTGGTATAGAAGGGGTCATGACATTGGTTCTTGGCCCTGGCCCCCCCCCTCTTACCTTCTTCTTCTCCCGTCCCTCTTTATGTTTGGACAACCAGGGTGTGTGGGTAAGGGAGGATTGAATCACAATGAACTTAATATGGCCTTTTCAAAAAATTTCCCCCCCAAAAGGAAGAGGAAGGCCAGCATCCCTATTTCAGGTGAACGTTTTTCTGACAGCGTTTCTGACACAGAGGTTACGACAGAGAACTGGTTTCTGGGTTCTGGCTCGTGGTGTGGAAGGGGACGGGCAGGAAGACCCTTTCAGCTCTGAGTCCCTTTTGCTATCCAAAAGGGCTTTCAAGGCTTAGCAGGTGACCCTCATTCCGTTCAAAAGGTGGGAATGGCTCGTGTCTAGTTCAATGTCGTCAAGAAATTCAATCCTGAACAGGCTGTTGAGAGGCAACAAACTAGTGTAGGGAGATCGGGGATCCCATAAACAGTTGAATTCACTCGAAAGGTGTTTATTCGCTGCAGAGATCTCACGGGGGTCTCAAGAGGCAGAAATAAAATGGGAACTGGCGTCCAGGGTTTTGTGACGGAGGTGGCAGGGTGGTCAGTCAAGATAGGTGCCAGAGAGAGTGGCACCAAACACCCTTCTTTCTGACCTTCTGCAACCCTGTGCTGCCTCCGGTTCATCAATGTTGGCTACCTGAACGTCCGTGTTCAGCTGTATGTCCCATCCCGTGAGATGCTTCAGGTGCCAGGGGTTTGGCAGGAGCAGGAGGTGTGTTCCTGGGGCAGGAGGGTGTGCGTGTGTTTGCTGCAAGGCAACCCATGATGGGCCGTGATCAAGATCCGGAACATTGTGCTAACTGCGGTGGGGCCATCCTCTCTTCACGAAAACTGCCCCCTCTTTGGATTCAGGAATCCACTATCCAACGATAAAAAACTGAAATAGAAATCTCCTTTTTTTGAGAAGGCCGCAAAACAGGGTGTGGGCAGTCAGGACGCACAGCTTCTTCATAGCTTCGGCCATAAGAAAGGTTTCCACACGTCAGTCTGATGCCAGACTGATGAATTTAATCTTTTCCATAGACAGTGCAAGGACAGAACTGTCAACTCTGTTTGGGAAGCAGTGTCCACCACTCCCACCAAAAGAATGCCCATGGTGGAGCAAAAAATCGCCACCCCTCAGACTGCACAGCAGTCTACAACTTCGTGCTGCTGAGGCAGGATTAAAAAACCAGCACCCCTCCCCCCTCGAACTCCTTGTCAGTGCCCGTGCGGGCAAGGGAGTTCAAAAACCCAGTGTGGAGATGGTGGAGATGAGGAAGCACGGCCACGTCTCCCAATCAGGACCTTCTTCACTGTTGGCAATGTCTGCCAGCAGGTCTGAAGTCCACACAGTCAGTTGGAAACTAAAAAAATAAATTCTCACCATTGGACGAGATGTTGAAGAGTGATGACCTGATCTCTCTCCTTTTCCTCCATTGCGCCATGGATTGTACAATATTCCTTTGGAATATCCGTGGACTAAATTCCACTTTGAAGAGCTGCAGCTTCTGTGTCATCTATAAAACTTCCGTCGTGGCCTCTTCAGGAAGAACTCAAATTCAAAAGCAGAAGACTCTTTACTCTTTCTGGCTTTAATTTTCTTTCAAAACCTGCACAACCATCCAGTTGGGTCTGTCGGGCGTGTGTTGCCTTCTCCTACACGAACTTTGGTATAGTCCTGTCGCTCTGGTTCTACCTCCTTAGGCTGTAGCTGTTGGAGTCACTCTCCACAAAGACTGTAACAAGCTGTTCTCTTTATCTACTCCTTCTTCCGGTTTGTGTAGGGGACCTTGTCAGCTCTGATAGGAGAACTTCCCTCGACCTTTTTTGCTGGGGTGACTTTAACAGTCACAATCTCTTTGGGGTAGTGTCAGTACTCATCAGAGGTCTGCTAATGAGGATGTCCTCTTTCAGATTTGGAGTTGTGTTGTCTGAACGATGGATCTGCCAACTTCTCCACCCCTTCACCAGGTTCACTTTCGTGTTTAGATCTGTCGGTTTGTGGGACCCCTCGCTGGTCCAGGACTATGAGTGGTCTGTCACGACGATCTGCACGGGGGGCAGTGGACCATTTTCCTGTCTTTTACAACCCGTAAATACTGAACCGTTCTGTCTCTCAACATCTAAATTATAGAAACGCAAATGGGATCTATTTGCTAGCCACTATTTCTAAGAATTTCAGGTCACTGATTTTCTTCAGAGTCTCGTAGACAGCAGGAATCCACTGACTAAACACTGTGATCAAGTGTGCTAAAGCTTGTATTCCAGTGTCTTTCCGATAAATTCAAATGCCAAACGCCCTGGTTTGATTCAGGACTGCCAACAAATTTCCAAAGTTAGTAAACGAGCTAGCGACAGGTGTTCCAACGACCTTCAGGATCCCAACGCTCGGCCCATCAGAAACCTCCGTGCCAAATCGGACACATACTTTTAAAATCTGTGTAAACGTCGGTCCTGGATAAGTTCCTGCTCCAGGCTGACATCGAAAACATCCAAGTAAAAAAGTGTGGAACTTCATATAAGAAAATCAAAGGGAAAAGAAACCTGTCCCATCTGTGAAACCATCTAAAGTTGCTGACTCGTTTAATAACAGAGCAAAAAGCCAGTTGCTAATCTTCTTGCTTCAACCATTGAAACGAATTCCTCCTCTTCTACAAATCACTTCTTTTGTCAAAACAAAAACCGTTAAAGGAAAAATCACCCTGGAAACTTTCGTCCGACAACTCATGAAGGACTACAATCTTCCTTTCACGTTTTAAACAAGCTTGAAATCTGCTTTCTTTCTTGCAGCGATTCCTCTCCAGGTATAGAGAAATCATTATCAACTGTTTTGAAACTATCTTCCGAAGATGGTCTGAACATTACTGCTAAGGTATACATACCATGTGTGGGACTACAGGTTTCTTTCACTCCCTCTTGGACGGAAAGCCATCATTGTTCCCATCCCCTAAACCTGGAAAGATCTTTCTATTCCATAAACTACCGTCCCCATAGCTTTGACCAGCTGCTGTTTGTAATTGATGGAGAAAGAAAATGGTCAATGCTAGGCTCATGTGGAAACTCGAAACGAGGCCTTGTTGGCGAAAAAGATCAGTGTGGTTTCCGCAAACATCGGACTACTGTATGATCCATTTGGATTCGTCTGGAATCTACCCTTCTTAACGCTTTTTTGAACAGACAGGATGCAGTGGCAATTTTTTCGAATTGGAGAAGAGGCCTACGATACTACCTGGGAAGTCGGGGATACTTCATGTCTCCACGATCTGGTTTTTCGAGGTCTTCTTCCGCTTTTTATTCAAAATTTTTTGGCCGTACGACAGTTTCAGGTCCGGGTTGGCACCACTCTCTCTGATGTCCACGAGCAGGAGTTTGGGTGTTCCACGGGGAGCATACTGTCTCCTGCCCACTTTTAGTATAAATCAAACAACATTGTGATAATCAGTTCAGC
>JAFLJL010001125.1:102307-120187 GCA_018398815.1 Conus ventricosus | reverse complement strand
CTGTGGTCTGCTCCTGTCCTCTCTGACTGTCATGGATTCAGAGTGACGGTATACATGCCGCCATCACATGCGTCTGTTGGTGTTTCTGTCCAACATACTCATGAGGCTTGCTGTGACACATATTTGAGACTCAGTATGCTGTTTGATGTGACTGGCACATTGTGATGACATCACTGATGTTGATGTGAGGGTAGTCTGATGACATCATAGCTGATGTTGATGTGATGGTTCAGTCTGATGACATCACTGTCAACATTAGCTGTGGCTGGTTCAGACTTAATTCCACAAACAGGTTCAATTTTAACATCAGTTATGGTGGTATTAGTATTACAGCAGGGACTGAGCGAAACAGTGGTACGCTCACCCTTCACATCTGATACTTCATTGCAAGCTTTTTTTTTTAGGTGTTCAAAACTCTCTGCTGTCGAAGAATCCGTCGACACAGAGGAGCTGGGCACACAAATGCAAGATTTAAGACTGATGTCCGCCTTCCTTTCCTGGTAGTCTGCTGTCTGGAACTGGTGGAGGAGACCCCTCTTCACATCAGGATCAACTGGTTCAGCTTTAATCCCGGGACCATAATCTGTCTGTCCGTCTGCTTCAGCTTGGTAAGGGTAGCTAATGGATTCTGAAGGTTGTCTCACGAACTGTTTTGGGCCGGGATCTTATGATTCATTTCACTCCAATCAAGATGGAGTCTGAAAAGAGAATCGATTGTCTGTGGTAATAATAAACCGTACTATTCCTCAATCCTAATATAATCACTATAATCATCAAGCACCCTTGTCCTAAACAACCAAGTTCAAACATTACATGTGTCTTTTGTAGCTTCAGAACGAAGTGACTGAGGGCAGAAAATGAAGCCAAAAGTAGTTGCCACCCCAGATACAAACTGTCACTTCAGAAAAACCCTGTTTTGTCCTGTAATCTGTTTTTCTGGATCTGTATCCTGTAATCTGTCTGTATCTGTGTCTGTAACTGTCTGGTCTGTATTGTGTCCTGTAATCTGTCGTCTGTATCTGTGTCCTGTATTCTGTCTGTCTGTATCTGTGTGCTGTATTCTGTCGTCTGTATCTGTGTCCTGTAATCGTTCTGTATCTGTGTCCCGTAATCGTTTGTCTGCATCTGTGTCCTGTAATCTGTTTGTCTGTATCTGTGTCCTGTAATTGTTGTCTGTTCTGTGTCCTGTAATCTGTTTGTCTGTATCTGGTCCTGTAATCTGCTGTATCTGTGTCCTGTAATCTGTATCTGTGTACTGTAATCTGTCTGTCTGTATCTGTGTCCTGTAATATGTCTGTATCTGTGCCTGTAATCTGTTTGTATCTGTGTCCTGTAATCTGTTTGTCTGTCTGTATCGTGTTCCCGTAATCTGTTTGTCTGTATCTGTGTCTGTAATCTGTTTGTCTGTATCTGTGTCCTGTAATCTGTCTGTATCTGTGTCCTGTAATCTGTCTGTCTGTTTCATCATTCCCCTCATTCTAGTCCTCTCCGTGGGCCCGCTGGCGCTTGAGGCTATGGCAAGGATCTCCATCTGGCTCTGTCTGCGGCCCGCTCTGGGGGCTGTGTTGAGAGTAGTCCTTTGCCTTTCAGCTCTCTTTCTATTGTCCGGAGCACCGGTTTCCGTTCGGTCGGCACCGTTGTTCTTTTTACCTCCGGCCCCGGGGGGGGCCCAGCCGCAAGGCTGTTCTGGGGGAGTGAGCTGGGTCGGGGTGGCTTGCGGCCTGACATGACCTTGCCATCTCCATCGACGCGGCCTGGCCCCTGGCCCCACGCGCCGTCCTGTATATTGTGGAGACTCCTGTTCTCGTACCACCTCACACGTTGCAGCTACGTATGAGATGAGGTTCGGCAGAGTTCCTGAGGTATACGTCACTGACATTTGTCTCGTGGAACACTTCCAGCTTTTTTCTCAAAGGCAGACCGGTTCGTTTTCTTCCTGCACTCGGTGCCATCAGGTGGTAGCTGAGGTCAGTGCTCTTGAAGAGTCGAATCTTCGTTTGGTTGCTGAGGACGGTGGAATCTCCAGATTGGGCCCTATGCACCTGCAGAAGCTTGGTTGGCTTTGCTGACTTAATGGCGTATGATCTCATGGTTGCAGTCGCCGTCTGTTGGCCCCCTCATCTTGCTGCCAGGTTTACAAAATTCCTGAATACATCATCAATTGGTTTGCCATTAGCGGTCGCCCTCACTCCCCTCCCCCCCAGCCCCGTGTTCGCGCCCGCACACGAGCCTGCTCGGCACCATCCCACCCTTTTCTCACCCCCTCCCACCACTGCAACATCTGCGTCCTTCCTCTCGTTGACCTTCAGCCCCCAATGGTGTGGTATATTGCTGAGGCTTTCCGCCCGCGTCTACTGCCCCTGGGATTCGGATGCTGGTGTCGACAGCAGTAACAGGTCATTCTGCGTAGTCAATGTCCTTCTAAGACTGGGTCCATCGTCCACCGGATTCCCCGCTGCCTCCCTCTCCCTGGCCCCGCCCCCCCAGTGGACACGTCTTCCCCCCGCTTCCATTCCAGCCCTTGATGGCCTGGGAGAACGACCCGCGCCCCCATCCTTCCCCCCCGCGCTGACACGGTTCCCCCCTTGCAGCCTCGCGCCCCTCACTCCACCCCCCCTCTCAACTCCGGTGTCAACCACCTGGTTTGGTTCCGTCAGCTCTGGTTGTTGATGGATGATGCGACACTAAGCATATCTTTCTGGGACGGTTGATGGGTCCATTTTCTCGGGGGATTGCAGAAAGTGTCGTGGATCTTCCAGGAGGATGAAGCGCGGTTGTGCAACACTGCTCGATGGCTTTTTCGGAAATCAATTGAAATATAACCATCGTTTAAGTGGGCTGGTCCTGTCATGGGGATGCTCGCCCGTGGGATCTGGCGTATAAGACACGAAAAAATGTGATCATGCATGATCTCCCCGATCTAAGACTGCCCGGCTCTTGACGACAAGTAGGTCAGCTACCGCTTTCTTTATACGCTGGAGAGTAAGATGGACTGAAGAACCACTCTGCTCCCCCCCCCCACACCCCCCGGTGATTATAATAGTAGGGTGTGATGTCTCTCACAATTGTTGCTTTCTCCTAGATCTCTTTTCTTTGGTAATTTGATGTGGACCAGTTTCTCACGTCAGTCTGGAGGTTGTTTCCTGGTTCCATATGTCCTGCCGGATGCGTTGGAGGATATGAGGCGTATGTCCTGTTCTTTCTGCCCACCCCCCTCTCAACGCCCCACTCCCCCCCCCACCCCCCCCCCCCCCATCCACCTCTCGGGCATACACCTTCTTCTCCTGAGCTTTGCCATTTCTTCTGCCTCAGCCTTGCGGATGCCTTCCTTGGAACCTCATCTACTGTGATGTCTCCCATCTAGAGACGTTGACGTCCAGGTCTCTCATGCCTTTGGAATGTCAGCTCGGTGTTGGGTGGATCAGGTCGGTTTAGGATCCTCTGGAAGTGTCTCTAACCTCTCGAGCTTGGCACTTCTTCTGTGATTAGGGGGTTCCATCTCTGCCTTAACTGGTATGTCTTGGTTCTGGTCCTCTGTCTCCATGCAGCTTTAGTGGTTACTTATACCCACCACTGTCTTCTTTCGACTCCCTTTCATCTCTGCTGATGCCTCAGCTTCTTCAGCTAGGCTCTCAGCATTGAGACGTTTATCTTTCCTTGCAGACAACTTACTTCTTTGTCTTTTCTCTCTGTGCGGGGTTGCTATTCTTTCCTTTAGCTGGGTGATTGGCTCTACTAAGCCACCCCAAGCCGTTGCTTCCGCCCGCCCCGATCTAGCTTTTCTCTCATCAATGGTTTTCTCCATGTGTTGGCAGTTATCCACTCAGATTCTCACACATTTCCTATAACTCTTGTCTCTTTTGCTGTTTCGGCCCGCCCTCCATAGCCTGTCTGACCAAACTGTCTCCCCTTGGTCACCCCCCGTGTGCTGTTTCATCCTTGACCCCGCAGCGCCCGACGCTGAAGCGATTCTTCAAGGTTGCCCTACCAGAAATTCCACATCTCCTCATGTTGTGGATCCCTTTTCCCGCCCCCCCCCCCCCCCCCCCTTCCCACCCCCCCGGCCCCACACCCTCAAATCCCCGTCAACCCCCCCCCCCCCCCCCCCGCCCCGTTCCCCCCCCCCCCCCCCCCCCCCCCCCCCCCCCCCCCCCCCACCCCCCCCCCGACGCCCCCAAACCCCCCCCCCCCCCCCCTCCTTTTGCTTTCTCAGTTGGAGGTGTCAGTTTCGCTACCAGTGTTCATGGTCACTCATCCAACATCTGAGTCGTGCTCGCATCACTCGTACACACACGTACATCAGACGCCTCCAATTTTCAGTTGATAATGATGTGGTCTATTTGGTTCTTTGTCTTTCCCGTCGGGGGATGTCTATGTTAGCTTGTGGATGGTTTTGTGAGCAAAAGTGTACCGCCTATGAACAAATTCATTTTCTTCACAAGAGGTCGATGAGTCGTTCGACGTTGTCGAGTCAAGTCTCCTATCAATGTTTCCCCATGACTCTTTCCTTGTTCTCATTGTTGACTACCATACTCTTGCGTTGAAGTCCCCTATAGGAGGAGAAAAATCGTTGGTCTTGGTTTGTCATTCCAAGTTAGCTTGGAGCGCACTGTAGAACTGATCCTTGTTCCTCTTCGTCTGTGTTGGTCTATTGGTGCATAACTGATAGCTTGGCACACTTGGAGTTCATTCCTTTCACAAAAAGCAAGGTCGTTCATTGATTGGTTTCCATTTCAGTTGATAAGTAAGAATTCGGCCTTGGCTTCTTGTTTTCTTGGCATTAATGAGGGGCGCAGTCTGTCTGTATGGATGTCATCTTGCTTCCTGATCCAGATGGATGGTTTCTCAGTTCTCTGGTCTCTTTTTCCCGTTTTTGTCCATCGTGGATTCTGTGTCCCCTTAAGTAGGATCAGGTTGTTGTTCTTCTGCTCATTTACAGTTTGTGCTAAACTGCCAGATTCGTACCAAGGTCCGCACGTTCCAAAAATCCATCTCGCATGTGTAGGTTTTGGATGTTAGGACGATCCGCCTATCCGGGCTGGCAGTCGTCCTTTCGGCTTTAGTCCTCCCCTCCTCTTAAGGTCAAATTGCTTGGTCTTTTGCTTCATCTCATCGGCCAGATGGAGTAGTATCTCTTGCTGTAGTTTCAGTTGCGGTATTGTTTTTAGGGGTGAGGTTGCTAGCCAACGCCCAAACTCTCATCCTTTACCCGGGCTTGTGACGGCAAGTGGTCCGAAAGAAAATCCACCAGGCGGGAGAGTCCTTGTAATATGTCTGTTATCTGTGTCCTGTAATCTGTTTGTCTGTATATGTGTCCTGTAATCTGTTGGTCTGTATCTGTGTCCGTAATCTGTTTGTATCTGTGTCCTGTAAAATCTGTCTGTATCACTGTGTCCATGTAATATGTCTGTCTTTATCTGGGTCCTGTTGTAATTGTTTGTACTGTCATCTGTGCCTGCTATCTGTTTGTCTGTATATGTGTCCCAGTATCTGTCTGTTGTATCTGTGTCCGTATTTTGTTTGTTCTGTATCTGTGTCTGTATCTGTGTCCTGTAATCTGTCGTTCTGTGGCCTGTAATCTGTCTGTATCTCGTGTCCTGTAATCTGTCAGTATCTCGTGTCTGTAATCTGTCTGTCTGTTTCTGGTGTCCTGTAATATATGTTTGTCTGTATCTGTGGCGGTTAACTAACCCCCTTTTTTTCTTTCTTAATTATGTGTCATTGTAATCAAGAGAGAAAAACAAGCAAAAAATAATAAAAACATCATGGATGGATTCAGGACCTTCTGCTATATCAATGTTGTGTTAAAAGGCAAAGAAACCACCTATTTAATACACATGTAGCTTCTTAGCCCTGCCCACCACCAAAAGCCATTGCACGGGCCTTGATGGGAAACACAATATGAAACAAGTGACAGAATTCAATGCAAGTTAAATTCAGCACATTATTTCTTGACATACAAATGACCTGCGAATATGAGTGTAACTTTTTAAGTTCTATAACATGATTTTCTTAGCAAATAATAATTAAACACTCCAAAAAATCGAGCGGGGGGGGAAACATAACCGAACTAGGTCTTCAATGTGCTTGACTGTATAGCTGTTTAAGTCCTGACTTCTTATAGCTCCCTACATTCAATTTAGATATCTTTGGCTTCTTGCTGATGTCATTCATCATTTTGGTTGCAAACGTGGTAACTTTCTTCACTCTGTTAAAGAGGCAAATGACTTAAAAATGAACTGGCCAGTGTGCAATCTGGCAAGAAACTGTTCTTCCTGGTGGCCTCACTGGTAGAACAGGTGCCACTCTTAGGTTTGGACAGTTTGGAAATGGGACTGTTGTCCATCTGTTGGTATTCCAGTCCTCTTGCCAGGTCTCCTGACATATTCATTAACCTTTGGTTTCTAATCTGAGTAGGGGCTACATTATGTTGGACTATTTCTTTGGTATGGCATCTCCGGGCCAAAGGATCCGCCATTTCATTTCCCCATTGTCAACATGACTGGATTACCCATAGCAAGAACACCATTATGATCCTTTCCACTTTCAAAGATGGTAAAAAGTTCTGTATAAGTTTAGAAGTTCAGCGATGATGGACGTTATGGCCAGCAATGGTCGCCAATAGCTCACAGCGAATCAGACAAAATTCAGATAAGTCCTTCTTTATATCTTCAGTGATAGAAACCAAAGTGGACCACTCAGCTGAATATAAATTGAATCATATTGATGGATGCTTTGATTACCATTTCGTGAATGGTTGGGCAATAAGGCTGGAAAAGCAACATATATCTTCGGTCTGATTGAACCATCCTTGAATATTTCATAAAAGGTTGGAATATGTTGTTACCGAGATCAGCAATACATTGCATGTATGCTGAGGAATGGTGGGCATAACATTTGCCCTGTTATGCTGAGGACTGGTGGGAAAACAATGTCACTGTTTGTCTGAGGATCTGGTTGACATTACATATTGCCCGGTATTGCATTGAGGTCCGGTGGGAAAAACAATGCCCTGTATGTCTGAGGGATACTGGGGGCAAACATTGCCCTGTATTGACTGAGACTCTGATGGGCAATACAATGCCAGTATGTCTCTGAGGACTGGTGGGTTCTTTGCAAAAAAGTTCATAAGGGGTTTTTGGTGTGAAGAAGGTCCCATGGAGGCTTTTGTGGAAATGAACAGAAGTCAGGCACAAACCCCTAGATCTTGGGACAGGCCTTCTTGCTCATTGTGGCTACATACCAAGGTCCATGCTTAGGAAGACAATAGGGATTGTCTTCAAATCTTCCTTTGATACTGAGGACCTAAAAACACAGTCCTAAGACACGGGATTTTCCAGTTCACTCTGAGAAACAATTGAGATTTGTGTTGAAGGAATGTTTTTCAGCACCTACTCAGTTGGATGATGAGGGCTTCACCTGCCTCTGGCAGGCTGTACCAACTGGGGTGGTGTGGGAATGCTCCAAGACAGAGAGCGGGGGACCAAGCCCTCCGCAGGCTGTACACTGGTGTGATGGTGTGGAATGCTACCCAAAGACAGTGACCAAAGCCCTCTGCGGCTGTTACAATGGGGTGGTGTGGAATGCTCCAAAGGGGGGGTGAACCTCTTGAGGGTCCAAGCCATTCCGCAGGCTGTACACTGGCGTGCGGGTGGGAATGCTCCCAAGACAGAGACCAAGCCTTGATGCAGACGGGTTCCAAGTGTTTCAGGTAAAACGGGGTCTCACAGAACTGTACACAACACAGCCTTAGTCCAGTTTTTTAGGAATGGAACAAGAGGCTATGTGGAGGTGCAGCAAGTTTTCTCTTCAGGCTCCAGTCAGTGTGTGCTATGACCTGCCAGAATGTTCTGAGCTTTTGACAAGAAACTTGTGAACCTAGTTTTTCAAAGTGTTTAATGTGACTAGAAAGCTGAGTTTTGATTATCAATAAAATACTCCCAGAAATTTGGCCTCTTTTACAGCTAGAATCAAAGATTTCTCTGTTTGGATATTTCAGGATCAGCAAAGAACTGGCCAAAGTTATGGAAGTGAATGCACAGGGTCTTTGTAATGAGAAAAGGTAAAGCCAATTCAATGCACCGGGGTCTTAGTAGCTGGAAAGGTAAAAATAATAGCCAAGTCAGTTGCACCGGGGGTCTTAGTAGATGGAATAGTAAAAAGCCAAGTCAGGTGCCACGGGCATTTAGTGGTCGGAAAGGTAAATCCTTTTTTCTTCACACCCACAGATGTATTGTATCCTCAAAAAAAGCGTAGCTAGCTGACACTTGGCATAGAGGGCAATATCATCTACAAACTATGAGCACTCAGATTCCTGTTGAAATGAATTGAAATGTTGTAGATTTTTATGTAAAGAGGGAAGAAGATGGGGTGTGTTCCCTTTGTGGTACACCCAAATCCAGTTGTATGAACATCAGCGTGAGTGGTGCCATTCCCAGTCTTGGCTTCGATAGTGGCATTCTGCCAAAAATAGTTTCAACGAAAAAGTGGAAGATGACCCCAAAAAAATGTAAAACCACCAAAGGAAAACCACCAAACTCATAACAAACACCCCAATAATAAAGATGACGAAGAAGATGATAACAATTAATGTGTTAATAATTAACATGAAAATGAAATGATGAATCAGATGATTCCGCATTTCTTGAGTGCTTTAAAATTCTGATGTCTGGAAAGCACTTCACAATGACAAAACATGGGGGGCCTAACCTGGTATAGGTGAACTCAGACACATAAACACACTGACATGGAGGTCTTGTGCTCACACCCCTCACTACTCCAATGTTCACTCCACCTTCATCCTCACACAAACACACGGATACCCTTACCCATCTCTATACCCCTCACCTCGTCATGACCACCAAGCAAAGTGCCAGGTTATCCTCTGTAAAACTCAACGTTTACCACTACTTTGGAACTTGAAGAACTACGGGCAGGCTTGCCACAAATACCAAGTTTGAGTTCACAGGTGTTGAGGGCATGTGTGGGTGTGTGTGTGTGTGTGTGGGTGTGTGTGTGTGTGTGGTGTGTGATGTGTGTGTGTGTGTGGGGTGTGTGCGTGGTTGTCATTGGTAATGTCATTCCACTACAGTGATTCTGATAGTATGTGTGGCATGTAGAGTGTTGTATGTGATGTGTGTGTTTGTGTGGTGTGGTTTGTGGCTGTGTATGTGCGTGCGTGTGTGTGGGTATAGTAATTGCACAGATTGCCCACAGTTAAAATGTTTGGTTAGTGAGAGTGTTGTGTTGTGGTGTGTGTGTGTGGGGCGTGTGTGTGTGGGTGGGGTTGTGGGTTGTGTGTGTGTGTGTGCGAGTCTTAGGTAAGTGGGTGGTTGTGTGCGGTGTGTATGTGTGTGTGGGTGGGTGTGTGTGTGTGTGTGTGTGTGTTGTTCTGCTATGTATTATTTTGATACTTCAGATAATTAGTATTAGAAAAACAAATTTTCTGTAAATTCATACAACGCATTTGATCATTAGTTTTTTGTTTTTTCAAATAAAGAAAATAGGGTCCCTGTTAATAGATGCTAAAGGTTAAAGTTATTGGCTACCAAACTAAATTTATCTTTTTCTGCTTATAAAAAATACAAAATGCATGTTATTATGACTTAATCCATTATGTCACCATGCAAACCATTTGGTTGCCTTTAATAATGTTTTTATGTCCCTGGCTAATTCACACATGTAATGATGAATCTAGTCTGCATGTTTCAAATGATACATGTCAATGAAAATTAATCAGACGGGGCCCACATTATACTAAATATTTAAATTTGTAAACACCATCTGAAAGTTCGATCATAGTAAATGGTTTCTTGTATATAATTTTTCAATACAAAATGGAAACAAAGTAGTGCCCAACATCTAATCTCAGTCAGTGGCTGGCTTAGTTGCCTTTCTTTTCCTTTTCTCTTTTTTCTGTAGTCTTAATAAATAATGAAAGGAAAATACTAATAATTATCTCTCGCCTATTGCTCCCGGAAGGGAAGCTACGTTGAGGTATTGGCGCGCACAGCGTTGCAGGTAGCAATTGGACGTGGCGTTGGCCGGCATCGGATGTGTGAGCATGTGTAGGTAGCCCTACATGAATCGAATGATAACCGTATGTAGAATTTCTTTTCTGCCGGTTTCCTTCGGTCGCCCCCGTTTTCTTTTACCTTGGGGGGTCCACGCAAGGCTGTTCTGGGGAGTGAGCTGGGTGGCATGCGACAGACATGCCTAGCCATCTCCATCGACGCGCCTGGATGGGTCCTGTATTGTGGAGACTCTGTTCTCGTCCTCAGTTCTTCGTTGAGATGAGGTTCGGCAGAAGATCCTGAGGATACGTCACAGACATTTGTTCTGGAACACTTCCAGCTTTTTCTCAAGGCGACGGTCGTCTTCCAGCACTCTGACCATACAGGAGGACGCTGAGGACATTGCTCTTGAAGAGTCGAATCTTCGTTTGGATGCTGAGGACGGTGGATCTCCAGATGGGCCTAAGCACTGCAAAAGCTTGGTTGGCTTTGCTGATTCTGGCGTTGATCTCCTGGTTGCAGTCGCCGTCTGTGGTCATCTTGCTGCCCAGGTATACAAATTCCTGAACATCATCAAGTGGTTTGCCATTAGCGGTGATGGGGTTGTTGTTTGTGGCATTTTTCCTCATGACCTGCTCTTTCCTCTCGTTGACCTTCAGCCCAATGGTGCTGGCTATCTTGCTGAGGCTTTCTGTCTTCTGCTGGGCATCCTGATGCTTGTGTGACAGCAGTCCCCAGGTCATCTGCGTAGTCAATGTCCTCTAAGACTGAGGTCAACGTCCACCGGATTCCCCGCTGCTTTCCCTGGGTGACGTTTCGCATCAACCAGTTGATGGCCAGGGAGAAGAGGATTGGTGACAGTATGCAGCTTGTTTCACTCCGGTGTCCACCTTGAATGGTTCCGTCAGCTGGTTGTTGTGGATGATGCGACACTCAAAGCTCTCATACCAGGGACTGGATGATGTTGACCATTTTCTGGGGAATGCCGTAGTGTCGTAGGATCTTCCAGAGAGAAGCGCGGTTGCAAACTGTCGAAGGCTTTTTCGAAATCAATGAAAACCACGTAAAGTGGGCTGTTCCATTCATGGGACTGCTCGAGGATCTGGCGTAAGACGAAAATGTGATCAATGCATGATCTCCCCGCTCTAAAGCCTGCCTGCTCTTGACGAAGTAGGTCATCTACCGCTTTCTTTATACGCTGGAGTAAGATGCGACTGAAGACTTTGCTGGTGATTGATAGTAGGGTGATGTCTCTCCAATTGTTGCATTCTCCTAGATCTCCTTTCTTTGGTAATTTGATGATGGTACCAGTTCTCCAGTCAGCTGGGGTTGTCTCCTGGTTCCATATGTCCTGCAGG
The DNA here is from genome assembly GCA_018398815.1 of Conus ventricosus. Taxonomy (NCBI): domain Eukaryota; kingdom Metazoa; phylum Mollusca; class Gastropoda; order Neogastropoda; family Conidae; genus Conus; species Conus ventricosus. The sequence continues at coordinate 108,816 of JAFLJL010001125.1, read as the reverse complement.
ATGCGTTGGAGGATAAGAGGCGTGTCCTGTTCTTCTGCCTTCAGCATCTCAGGGCATACACCATCTTCTCCTGGAGCTTTGCCATTCTTCAGCTTGCGGATGGCTTCCTTGACTCAATCTACTGTGATTCTCCCATGTTGACGTCCAGGTCCTCCTCTGCCATAGGAATGTCAGCTGGTGTTGGTGGATCAGGGCGGTTTAGGATCCTCTGGAAGTGCTCTCTCCACCTCTCGAGCTTGGCACATTCTTCTGTGATAGGTGTTCCATCCTCTGCCTTAACTGGTATGTCTTGGTTCTGTCCTCTGTCTCCCTGCAGCCTCTTAGTGGTTCTATACACTGTCTTCATATCCTTCATCTCTGCTGCTGCCTCAGCTTCTTCAGCAAGCCTCTCCGCATAGAGACGTTTATCTTTCCTTGCAGACAACTTCACTTCTTTGTCTTTCTCTCTGTGCTGGGTTGCTATTCTTTCCTTTAGCCTGGGTGACTTGGCATCTAGCAGTTTCTTCTTGATCTGTTTCTCTCATCAATGGTTTTCCATGTGTTGGCAGTTATCCACTCAGATTTCACACATTTCTATAACCTATTGTCTCTTTTTGCTGTTTCGGTTATAGCCTTGTTGAAACTGTCTATGGTCAGTGCTGTTTCATCTTGGAGGACGCTGAAGCGATTCTTCAAGGTGACGCAGAATCTTTCTTTGTTGTTGGATCTTTTAGCTTGGCAACATCAAAGCGCAGGTTCCGACTGTCCCCAACTTTTGCCTTCCTCAGTTTGAGGGTCAGTTTCGCTACCAGTAGTTCATGGTCACTACCAACATCTGCGTGTCGCATCACACGTACATCACACGTACATCAGCGCCTCCATTTTCCGTTGATAATGATGTGGTCAATTTGGTTCTTTGTCTTTCCGTCGGGGATGTCAATGTTAGCTGTGGATGGTTTTGTGAGCGAAAAGAGTACCGCCAATGACCAAATCATTTTCTTCACAGAGGTCGATGAGTCGTTCGCCGTTGTCGGTCATGTCTCTATTCCATGTTTCCCCCATGACTCTTTCCTTGTTCTCATTGTTGCTACAACTCTTGCGTTGAAGTCCCCTATCAGGAGGAGAACATCGTGTCTTGGTATGTCATCACAATGTTGCTTGGAGCGCACTGTAGAACTGATCCTTGTCTCTTCGCAGTGTTGTCTATTGGTGCATAACTGATAGCTTGGCACACTTGGAGTTCATTCTCACCATACAGCAGGCGTTCATTGATTGGTTTCCATTTCAGTAAGATAAGATAAGATACGGCATTGGCATGTTTCTTGGCAATAATGAGGGCAGCTCCTTCTGATGGATGTCATCTTGCCTTCCTGAACCAGTGAGGTTTCTCCAGTACTCAGTCTCTGTTTTCCGTTTTGTCCATCTTGCTCTGTACCCTAGTAGGCTCAGGTTGTTGTTCTTCATCTCATTTACAGTTTGTTGCTAATCTTCAGCTTCGTACAAGGTCAGCACGTTCCAAAATCAACTCGCATGTGACGTTTGGCGTTAGGAGATCCGCTATCGGGCTGGAGACGTCCTTTCGGCTTTGGTCCCCTCCTTCATATAGTCATGCTTGGTCTGCTTCACTCCTCGGCCAGATGGAGTAGTTTCTCTTGCTGTCGTTTCCGTAGCGGTAATGTTTTTACGGGGTGAGTGTTGCTAGCCCACGCCCAACTCTCATCCTTTACCGGGCTTGAGACGGCAAGTGGCTCCGAAAAACAAGGCGGAGTCCTGTAATATGTCTGTATTGGTCCTGTAATCTGTTGTCTGTATCTGTGTCCTGTAATCTGTTTGTCTGTATCGTGTCTGTAATCTGTTTGTATCTGTTGTAATTGTCTGTATCTGTGCCTGTAATCTGTCTGTCTGTATTGTGTCTGTATTGTTTGTCTGTTTGTGTCGTAATCTGTTTGTCTGTATCTGTGTCAGTAATCTGTCTGTCTGTATCTGTGTCCTGTAATATGTTGTCTGTATCTGTGTTGTATTGTGTCCTGTAATCTGTTGTATCTGTGTCTGTAATCTGTCTTTTATCTGTGTCTGTAATCTGTCTTCTGTGTCCTGTAATCTGTCTGCTGTATCTGTGTCCTGTAATCTGTTTGTCTGTATCCTGTGGCGGTAACTAACCCCTTTCTTTCTTATTATGTGTCATTGTAACAAAGAGAAACCAAGCAAAAAAACTAAACAACATGGATGTATCAGGACCTCTGCATATCATGTTGTGTAAAAGGCAAAGAATCACAATTAAAACATGTCGCTTCAGCCCTGCCCACCACAAAAGCCATATCAGGGCTGAAACACATATGAAACAAGTGACAGATTCAAATGCAAAGTTAAAATTCAGCACCATTTATTTCTTGACATCAAATGACCTGCGAAAAAGAGTGTAACATTTAAGTTCTAAAAACACTGATTTCTATAAATAAAAAAAAACACTCAAAAATCGACTCGGGGGGAACAACCAGAACAAGGTCTTCAATGTGCTTGCTGTTAAGCGTTTAAGTCTGACATCATATAGCTCCCTACATTCAATTAGAATTTGTCTCTTGCTGAGACATTCATCATATGGGTTGCAACGTGGACCTTCTTCACTCTGTAAAAGATGCAAATGACTTAAAAATGAATGGCCAGTGTGCAACTGGCAAAAAACTGTTTCTTCTTGTGACCACCACAGGTAGACCAGGGCCACTCTTAGGTTTGGACAGATCTGGAAATGACTGTTGTCCATCTGTGTATTCCAGTCCTCTTGCCAGGTCTCTGACATAATCATTAACCTTTGGTTTCAAATCTGAGTAGGGGATACATATGTTGGACAATTTCTTTGTTATTGGCATTCCTGGCCAAACGATCCGCCATTTCATTTCCCAAATGTCAACATGACTGGGATTACCCAAGCAAGAACACCATTATGACCTTCCACTTTCAAAGAGGTAAAAAGTTCAGTAAAAGTTTAGAAGTTCAGGATGATGGACGTTATGGCCAGCAATGGTCTCCAAAGCTGACAGCGAATCAGACAAAATCAGAAAAGTCCTTCTTTATATCTTCAGTGCTAGAACCAAAGCTGGACACTCAGCAGAATAAATTGAACAATCTGATGGATGCTTTGATTACATTTGAGAATGGTTGGGCAAAAGGCTGAAAAGCAACTCTATCTTCGGTGATTGAACCATCCTTGAATATTTCATAAAAGGATGGAAATGTTGTACAGAGATCAGCAAACAATGCCCTGTATGCCTGAGGACTGGTGGGCAAACAATGCCCTGTATGCCTGAGGACTGGTGGGCAAACAATGCCCTGTATGTCTGAGGACTGGTCAGCAAACAATGCCCTGTATGCCTGAGGACCGGTGGCAAACAATGCCCTGTATGTCTGAGGACTGGTGGGCAAACAATGCCCTGTATGCCTGAGGACTGATGGGCAAACAATGCCCTTATGTCTGAGGACTGGTGGGTTCTTTGCAAAAAGATCAAAGTGGATTTCTGGTGTGAAGAAGGTCCATGGAGGCTTATGTGGAAATGAACAGAAGTCAGGCACAACTCCTAGATCAAGACAGGCCTTCTGCTCATGTGGCTACATACCAAGTCCAAGCATAGGAAGACAAAAGGGATTGTCTTCAAATCTCCTTTGAAACTGAGGACTAAAAACACAGTCCTAAGCAGGGTTTTCCAGTTCAGAGAACAATCTGAGATTGTAGTTGAAGGAAAGTTTCAGCCTACAGTTGGATGATGAGGGTTCCCCTGCCTCTGCAGGCTGTACACTGGGGTGGTGTGGAATGCTCCAAGACAGAGACCAAGCCCTCCGCAGGCTGTACACTGGGATGGTGTGGAATGCTCCAAGACAGAGACCAAGCCCTCTGCAGGCTGTACACTGGGGTGGTGTGGAATGCTCCAAGACTGAGACCAAGCCCTCCGCAGGCTGTACACTGGCGTGGTGTGGAATGCTCCAAGACAGAGACCAAGCCCTTGATGCAGAACGGGATCCAAGTGTTTCAGGTAACTGGGTCTCACAGAACTGTACACAACACAGCCATAGTCCAGTTTAGAATGGACCAAGGCTATGTGGAGGTGCAGCAAGTTTTCTCTTCAGCGCTCCAGTCAGTGTGTGCTATGACCTGCAGAATGTTCAGAGCTTTCTGACAAGAACTTGAAGAAGTTTTCAAGTGTTTAATGTGACTAAGAAAGCTGAGTTTTTGATCAAAAATAACTCCCAGAAATTTGGCCTCTTTACAGCTAGAATCAAAGATTTCCCTGTTTGGATTTCAGGATCAGCAAAGAATGGCCAAAGTTATGGAAGTGAATGCACCGGGTCTTAGTAACTGGAAAGGTAAAGCCAAGTCAATGCACCGGGTCTTAGTAGCTGGAAAGGTAAAGCCAAGTCAGTGCACCGGGTCTTAGTAGCTGGAAAGGTAAAGCCAAGTCAGTGCACCGGGCCTTAGTGGCTGGAAAGGTAAATCCATTTTCTCCCACCCACAGATGTATTTTATCCTCAAAAAGCTGTAGCCTAGCTGAACACTTGGCATAGAGGGCAAAATCATCTACAAACAATGAGCACTCAGAATCCTGCTGAACTGAATTGACAATGTTGTTGATGTGATGCTAAAGAGGGCAGAAGATGGGGTGTTCCTTTGTGGAACACCCAAATCCTGTTTATGAACATCAGCGTGGAGTGGTGCCATCCCAGTCTTGAAAGTGGCATTCTGCCAAAAATAGTTCACTAAAAGTGGAAGATGACCCCCAAAACAAAGAAACCACCAAAGAAACCACCAAACTCATAACAACACCACCAATAATAAAGATGACGAAAATGATAACAATAATGCTGATAATAATTACCATGAAAATGAAAATGATGAATCAGATGATACAGCATTTCTTGAGTGCTTTAAATTCTGATGTCTGAAAGCACTTCACAATGACAAAGGCCAAACCTTGTATGTGAACTCAGACACAAAACACACTGACATGGATGTCTTGTGCTCCCCACCCCCCTACTCCCAATTTCCCCTCCACCTTCCTCCACACACAAACACACGGATACCATCCATCTCTATACCCTCACCTCGTCATGACCACCAAGCAAAGTGCCAGGTTAACCTCTGTAAACTCAACGTTTACCACTACTTTGGAACTTGAAGAACAACGGGCAGAGCTTGCCACAAATACCAAGTTTGAGTTCAAAGGTGTGAGGGCATGTGTGTGTGTGTGTGTGTGTGTGTGTGTGTGTGTGTGTGTGTGTGTGTGTGTGTGTGTGTGTGTGTGTGTTGTCATTGGTTTAATGTCCTTCCACTACAGTGATTCAGATAGTATGTGTGCATGTGTGTGTTGTATGTGTTGTGTGTGTTTGTGTGGTGTGGTGTGGTGTGGTTGTGTATGTGCGTGCGTGTGTGTGTGTAGTAAATTGCACAGATTGCCACAGATAACAGTTGAGTTATTAGAGGTGTGTGTGTGTGTGTGTGTGTGTGTGTGTGTGTGTGTGTGTGTTGTGTGGTGTGTGTGTGTGTGTGTTGTGTGTGTGTGTGTGTGCGAGTCTAAGGTAAGAGGGTGTGTGTGTGTGTGTGTGTGTGTGTGTGTGTGTGTGTGTGTGTGTGTGTGTGTGTGTTGTGTGTGTTGTTCTGCTATGAATTATTATGTACTTCAGATAATTAGTATAAGAAAACAAATTTTCTGTAAAATCATACAAGCAATATGATCATTAGTTCAAAATAAAGAAATAGTGTCACCTGTTATAGATGCTAAAGGTTAAAATAATGCTACCAAACAACATTTATCTTTTTCTGCATAAAAAATACAAAATGCATGTTATTTATGACAAACACATTCTGTCACCATGCAAACCATTTTGTTTCCATTAAAATGTTTTTAGACCCAGGCTAAAACACACCTGGAATGGAATGATAGATTTTGTGTCTTTTTGTTTAAAATGAATCAAGTCTGCATGTTTCAAATGAACAAGTCAATGAAAACTTAACAGACGGCACACATATACAAAATTAAACATTTTAAACACATCTGAAAGTCATCAAGTATGGTTTCTTGTATATAATTTTCAATACAAAATGGAAACAAAGTAGTGCTAACATCTAATCTCAGTCAGTGGCTTAGTTGCCTTTCTTTCCTTTTATCTTTTTTTCTGTATTCTTAATAAATATGAAAGAAAAATACTAATAATTATCACTCGCCTATTGCTCCCGGAAGGGAAGCTACGTTGAGTATGGCGCGCACAGCGTTGCAGGCAATTGGACGCTGGCGTTGGCAGGCAACGGATGTGTGAGCATGTGTAGGTAGCCTACATGAATGAATGATAACGTAAGTAAAGTGAATGAGACCAGTGTGCAAAGTACACAAGAACTTGAGGTGAGTGGCAACCCCTTTTTTCATTCACGAGTAGATCTTGGCAGCGTAAAAGTGTGTAGTGTGTAATTGGATTGAATTAATTGGGTTAAACTTCTGAGAGAAGCCCACGCCGTGTTGCTGCATCATTTGAAAAAATTTTAAAGT
>JAFLJL010001125.1:90000-92500 GCA_018398815.1 Conus ventricosus | reverse complement strand
CTTTTACCGACAGACTCAGGGAGTGGCGCAGACATCCAAACCCCTTTAGCAATAGTAAAACAGACAGACAGGGAGTGGCCGCAGTCATCATAAATTCCCTTTATTTTTTTTTTTTTTTTTTTTTTTTGGTTTTTTTTTTTTTTTTTTTTTTTTTTTTTTTTTATTATTATTTTTTTTTTTTTTTTTTAATTTTTTTTTTTTTTTTTTTTTTTTTTTATTTTATATTTTTTTTTTTTTTTTTTTTTTTTTTTTAATAATATTTAGCGTGTACAGACAGACAGGGAGTGGCCGCAGTCATCAAAATCCCTTTAGCGTTGTACAACAGACAGGATGGCCCAGTCATCATAACCCCATTAGCTTTGACAGACAGACAGGGAGTGGCCGCAGTCATCATAACCCCTTTATCGTTGTACAGAGACACCAGAAAGAGGCCGCAGTCATCAAAACCCCAATTTAGGCATTGTACAGACACCATGAGTGGCCGCAGTCATCAAAACCCCTTTAGGCGTTGTACAGACAGCCCAGGAAGTGCCACAGTCACAAAATCCCCTTTAAGCGTTGTACATACGCCAGGGAGTGGCCCGCAATCATCAAACCCCCTTTAGCGATGTACAGACAGCCAGGGAGTGGCCGCAGTCAGCATAAGGCCTGTCGGTACAAGAGGGAATGATGACCGGGTCCATTCAATCTCATAGGCAACAAAGGCCTGACAGCACCCAGGGGGAAGGATGTCGGGTTCAAATCTTCCATAGGGGCAGACCAGAAGGCCTGTCGTGACACAGTGAGGGAAGGATTTGGGTTCAATCTCCAAGGGCAACAGAAGCCAACAAGCAACACAGTGGGAAGGATGTCGGGTTCAATTCTCCATTGGGCGTACAGAAGCCTGTCAGCACGCAGTGGTGAAAGGATGTCGGTTTCAATTTTCCATGGGCAACATGGCCTGTCCTCACACAGTCGGGAAGGATGTTGGGTATCAAACTCCATGGGCAAAACAGGCCTGTCAAGCACACCGAGTGTAGAAGGATGTCGGGTCAATTCCACCATGGGGAGAACAGAAGTCCATCCGCACACAGTGGGGAAGGCCTGCAGTGATCAATTCACCATTTGGGCGACAGAAGGCCTGTCGGTACACATGTGGAGGATTCGGGTTCAATTCTCACATGGGGCGACAGAAGCCTGTCGTACACAGTGGGGAAGGATGTCGGGTTCAATTCTCCATGGGGCGACAAAGCCTGTCGGCAACGCAGATGGGGAAGGATGTCAGGTATAAATCTCCTGGGGGACAGTCCTGTCAGCACACAGTGGGGAAGGATGACGGGTTCAATTCTCCATGGCACACCTGTCAGCACACAGTTGGAAGGATGTCGGGTATCAATTCACCATGGGCAGAACAGAAGGCCGGACAAGCACACAGTGGGGAAGGGATTCGGTTTCAATTCTCCATTGGGCACAGAAGGCCTGTCAGCACGCAGTGGGGAAGGAAGACCGGTGTTCAATTCACCATGGGGCAACAGGCCGCATCACACATGGGAAGGATGTCGGGTTCAATTCTCATGGGGCAACAGAAGCCTGTCGCACAACAGTGGGAAGGATGACGGTTCAATTCTCCATAGGGCAACATAAGACTGTCGGTACACAGTGGGGAAGGATGTTGGGTTCACAAATTCACCATGGGTCAACAGAAGGCCCCCTTTTGGTCAGCACACAGTGGGGAAGGATGTCGGGGTTCAAATCTCCAAGGGGCAACCTAAGTAGAAGGCCTGTCAGCACACAGTTGGGGAAGGACTGCTGGTTCACTTCTCCATGGGGTCCGACAGAAGGCCGTCAGCACGCAGTGGGAAGTATGACGGTTTCAATTCTCCATGGGGTGACAAGGCCTGTCCAGCACATCTGTGGTGAAGGAAGTCGGGGTTCAATACTCCAAGGGCATTGGAGCGACAGATGGCCGTGTCGGTACACAGTGGGGAAAGGATGTCGGGTTCAATTCTCTCCATGGGGCGACAGAAGGCCTGTCGGTACACAGTGGGAAGGATTTCGGGTTCAAATCCCATGGGGCGACAGGCCTGTCAGCACACATGGGGGAAGGATGTACGTTCAATTCTCCATGGGGCGACAGCCGACAGCAACAATTGGGGAAGGAGACGGGTTCAATACACCAGGGGAGCAACAGAAGGCCCTGTCAGCACACAGGTGGGGAATGAAACGGGTTCAATTCTCCATGGGCGACTAGAAGGCCTGTCACCACACATTGGGGAAGGATGTCGGTATTCAATTCTCCATGGCAACAGAAGGCCCAGTCGGTACACAGAGGGAAGGATGTCGCGGGTTCAATCTCCCATGGGGCAACAGGCCAGGACAGCACAGCAGTGGGGGAATGAAGGTCGGGTTCGAATCTCCATGGGGCGACAGAAGGAAGGCCTGTCAGCACACATTTGGGATAGATGGTCCGGGTCATTTCTCCATGGGCGACAGAGGCCTTCATCACACATTGGTGAGGAAT
>JAFLJL010001125.1:27500-87500 GCA_018398815.1 Conus ventricosus | reverse complement strand
AGGGGTCAGTCACTAATGTAACTGAACACACATCATAGAGGATGTTCACAATGAGCCGTCAACCAATGCAATGCACACACATATCAGAGCTGACACACCACTCAGGGCCCAGAGACCAGCCTGTATTGTGGCATGGTCCTCTGTCAAACTGAAATGAACCCCCAACCCCTCCCCGTCCCACCCCCCCCCTCACTTCACCTGGCAAGCCCGTCTCCCCTTCCCCTCCTTTAGATGTAGCGACAGAGCCACCGTCAGTGAAGAGGGCGTCCATGGGCAGTGAATGGGATGAATAGACAAGACAGAGCACCGTATGAAGAGGGTCCTTCAGGGCTGTGAATGGCTGCATAGACAGAGGACAGAGCAAACCGTCCACTGAATAGGGGCGTCAGGCTGTGACTGAATGAATGACGAGGACTGAGTCCGGAAGAACTTGAGCTTCCCGCCTTATGTGTTGGTAGAAAACTGTGGCGCTAAACGTTGTGAAGTGTGCGAGACCTTTGAGTGGTTGATGGGGGGGGGTGGGAGGGGGAGGGGGTATCCAAGATTGAGCAATGAAGCGATCAACCTACATTTATTCCATTACAGTATTTAAAATCCTGTCATTTGAATCATATTAATGTGTGAGTGTGTGTGTGAGTGTGTGTGTGTGTGTGTGTGTGTGTGCGGCGTGCGTGCGTGCGTGCGTGCGCGTGCGCGCGCGCGCGCTGTGAGAGAGTGTTTTGTGTTGTGATTGTGTGTGTGTGTGTGAGTGTGTTGTGTGTGTGTGTGTGTGTTAGTGTAGTGTGAGGTGTGTGTTCTCAGTAATGCAAACAAGTGCTGCATGGTGATGTATTTGTATGCAAGCATTCATTCATGTAAGCCTTGTTGTGTGTGTGGTGAGATGTGTTTGTGTGTGTTGTGTGTGTTTGTGTGTGTGGTGTGTGTGTGTGTGTTGTGAGAGTGTGTGTGGCGTGTGTTGTGTGCATCTAATAAACATACACGTGCATGAATGGTGAGTGCAGCACTTGTATGCATGCATGCAGATTGTGTTAGTGCGCTTGCTCTCGCGACGCCATTTGTTAGTTGTGATGTGAGAGTGTGTGGTGGTGTGATGGTGTGTGTGAGTTTAGTGTGTGAGTGTGTGGTGTGAGTGTTTGTGTGAGTGTGTGGTGTGTGTGTTTTGTGAGTGTGTATTACGTGAATGCAACGGACAGGAGTGGTATACGTTGGAAGTGCCGGTGTCTATGTTTGGTGTGGTGTTGAGCGTGTGTGTTTGTGTGTGTGGCGTGTGTGTTTGTGTGTGTGAGTGTGTGTGTTTGTGTGTTGTGTTTGTGTGTGTGGTAGTGTTTGTGTGTGTGAGTGCGTGTGTGTTAGAGTTTGCGCACACGCACACTTTGCGATATGATGGTGCAGGTGGCATGCACCAGTAAGAGTGCATTTGCACGCGTGAGTGAGCAGGGACGGAGATTTGTACCGTGTCTGCAGGGATGTATGTATGTGTGTGTATAAAAATGTTCAGGTGACTGCCTGCAAGCTTGGCGCCAGGATTGACAGCAAATTGGGGTGGCAGTGACAATACTGACCAATTAGATCGTAGCTGGGAATGTAAGACGTCAAACACCTGGCGACCTGCAACAAAACCCCGGCCGGGTCAGGCCTGGGCGTCACGGCATTGGGTACGTACCATTCACCACCTACCCACGAGGCACCTGTCGTTATCTTTTTGTTTTTCTAATTGTTCTTTTTTTTTTTTGTTTTTTTTATTTTGTGGGGGTGATTTTTTTTTTTTTCTTTTTTTTTTGTTTTTTTTATTATTTTTTTTTGCGAAAAGACAGACCTTCACTAAACCTTGGAGTGTTGGGTCTTTCAGTTCTTCAGAGACTTTCAATTCAGTAGGTTTAGTTCTACTTAATTACTTAACTTTCTACTTTTTTACTTTTAATTCCTCTGCTGAAGTAACATTTTATGCACATACTTTTATTCCTTATCATATCTCAGCAGTGCGACAACTCCACTCCTAATCAAGGATGTCAGAATGATGATGCCTGATTGTGTGGTAAAGGAGTGTGTCCTAGCAGTGAAACAAACAGGTGGACAAGGAGATGATGTGTAGGTAGCACACACACACACACACACACACACACACACACACAATCAACACACTACAAACACACACACAAACGCGCCGCTGCGCGCGTAGCGCGCGCACCACAACACACACACACACACACACAAGCACATCACCACACACACCACACACCACCACACAAGTTAAATGTGAACCAACCACATTCATACTACCACCCCTCCAGTTTTCACCTCTTTCTGTCTGGTTCTGTTTTGTGGCGTGTCATCACAGGAACAAGTGTTCCGCTAATGTCTTGGTTTGTTTTTTTTTACATTTTGGTATTTATTACACATTGATACTCGATTTCTTGAGCAGATATAACTAACTTATCTTAATAACACGCTGTAAATAAAAGAGCTGAAACAGAGTTTATCACAAAACAGGATACAAAATTAATGCTCATTAACACAGTACAATACATACAAGTGAATGAATAATCAAGATAAGTATACATGATACAGGTAAGAAGGATACATATATAAAAAAATATATATATTTTTTTTATTTAATATACAAATAACTTAAAATCTAGAAACAGTAGTACCAATATATTAAACAAACACATTTTCACAGCCACTATATCATCATATATCTGACTCTGAAGGGACAGAAAAAAACCCGACAGAAATGACAAAATGGGAGAGAGAGAGAGAGAGAAGAGAGAATAGAGAGAGAGAGAGAGAGAGAAGAGATAGGAGATATATGAGAGATTTAATATGCAAGGATGAACATTAAGAGGGCCAAAGTCCAGACATACCAATGCTGATCCTTGTCATGCATACATTATTATTCAACACGATCAATCATACTAAAATTTTCAACATAGAAACACTACACCCTAAATATACAATGACAAGCAGACATTTGGAAACGAAAAAAAATGAACATGCAGGGTAGTATATATTTCAAAACACGAAACATTCATACTGACAATACAACATAGAAACACTACAACCCTAATTTTATACAATTACCGCAGACAGTTTATAAACGAAATAATTACATTCAGGGCAGTCAAACATAAGGAAAGAAAAAGCGAAACAGCAAGAAACAAAAGCTGAAAGAGAGAGAGAGAGAGAGAGAAAAAAAAAAGAAGAGAGAGAGAGAGATGGGTGGGGGGGGAGAGGGAATGAAGAGAGAGAAGAGGAGTGAGTGGGAGTGGATATGTGGGGGGGGGGGGGGGGGGGGGGGGGGGGGGAGGGAGTGGTGGAGAATGGGTGAGTGGAGGGAGTGGAGGGAAGAGGGAATGGAAGTGGTGAGGTGAAGTGAGGAGAGGCAGAGAAAAGGGATGGTAGACAGAGTGGGATTATATATTGAATCGATTTATTGAAGTAGGTTACATGTTCAAGGGTGGGGGGGGGGGGGGGGGGGGGGGGGGGGGGACTACTGAAATTCAAGTAAGCTTTACAGAAGTACTTTACATATTATGTTAATTGTTTTGATCATGAATCAAATTATCAAGACATGAGATGTATTATGAAAATGTTTCTTGAAAATTTTTAACGCATTCATATTTTGTAAACACGGTGGAAGTGAGTTCCAGATATCTGGTCCAAGAGTAAGCTAGGCATGTTTTGAGTAGTGGAGAAAAAAAAAAATGCTATCGTGCAGATAGTTAGCAGTTTCAACAATAAAAATAGGGCACTGATAACACATGGCCATAATATCTGTGTGAGATAGTAAACATCATGATCCTTGTTGAGATCCCAGTTGCATAACTCATAGGATTAATGAATCAGAGCAATATACTTTATCATCTAATTAGAGGCAACAGCTGGATGGAGTAGCCTATGCAGCATGTCTATGTCTGTGACATAATACAAATTGTAGCTATTGTAGAAACCACATCTGTCCAGTTGTATAATATCCACAAAACTTCTAATTAAACAAATACAACAGTCTGTTGTTAAAATTGCACATTGAATCCACTGTAGAAACACAGAACTCACTGTTTAATAATATACACTTCAGTATAGAAAACAAACCCTTCAGCCTGTATAAACATGGTATGCATTTTATCCCTGTAACAAACCTAATCTATCTGGTTAAGATATACACTTCATCTTCTTATAAAACAAACTCATCTGTCTTTTACAGAATACATCTTTTTAAATCACAGAAGAAACCACATCCTTTGTCAGAAACAAACGCCTCTACTTTGAAAGTCCCGACAATCTGTGACATAATACTAAATTAATCCCCTGTTAAAACTGATCAGACCGAACAATAATACATAAGATTCATTTATATCTACTTAATACATCACAAACCATCATCTACTCTTAAATAAAACTTAATGCAAGACCATATTTGAAAAATCTCAACTATCTGTTTACATAGTGTGTATTTTGATCCACATTAGAAACCGCAACTGTCCCTTATAAATTACATATTGTATCCCACTATTACAGACGCCAAACTATCTGTTACAAAATACTACTCTTGTTATCCAACTTAACAAACGTCATCAGTCTGTATACTTTTACATATTGTTTCCACTTTACAAACGCCATCCTGTCGTTCCCATATTACTTATGTATCCCCTAAAACAAACGTCCAAACTGACTGTTATACATATTACTTATTGTATTCCACTTAACACACGCCATCTAACTGTTTACAATATGACTTAAGTATCCATTTTAAAGAAACGATCCATCTGTCTGTTAAATGATTACAATATGAGAAACCATTTTAGAAACGTCAATGTCTTTTAAATTAGTACTATATTGTATCCAGCTAATAGCAAAACGCCAACTATCTATAAATATTTACTTAATTGTATCCATATACAAAACCGCCATCTACTGAAACACAATACCTAATTATAAACTTTAGAAATCACATATCACTGTTACATAATTGTATTTGAATCCACTTTATAAATCGCATACTAACTGTTACATAATTATATTTGTATCCACTTAAGAAAGCGTCATCTGGATTCAGAATTTTTACATACTACGTATTGTAACCACATTATGAACGTAATCTCTCTGATGCTTAATACTTATAGTATCCTAACTAAGAAACCTCATCAATCTAGTTACGTATTACTTATTGTACCACTTTGGGAAACTTCCTCTATCTTTTACAGACATAAATAAACATAGTATCCGCTTTAGAAACTCCGCTAACTGTAACATAATACATAATGTATCCCACTTTAGAAAACCTCAATAATCCCTGGTGGTATGTGTTACTATTTGAAACCACTTTAGAAACCTAACCTGATCTGATTACATATTACTGATTGTTATGCCACTTTAGAGAGACCTCATCTAACAGAAATGACAATTCATACTGAATACACTTATAAATCTCCTCTTTTCCTTTCACATGAAAAATATTTTCATCCTTTTTACAAATCATCTTCTCCATCTTCTACACAAAAGATATTTGTATCAGCATAAGATATTTTATATGTCGGTTGAACAATGTTCTTAAATAATACTCATTTGCGAAACCCATGTACTCTCACATAGCACACATTGCATTCACTTTAGAAACTATCAACAAAGTGACCATAAAAACATAATTAATTGAATTATCCAAGTAGAACCTGTACTCTGAGTGACCTGATCATCACGACTGATCCCCGTACTTGTTTTCAGACAGATCATGGTCATAGCAATCCGCAAGAATGTATGCTGTTGAAGTTGAACGTCGTCGTTCGAATTTAGGTGTTGTTTATTGTTGATGATACGCTCCTCATCTAATATCATCATCATCAACATCATCATCCAACATCACACATCATCAACATCATCATCACCCACCACCATCGTAATGATCAACATCTTCTACTGCTTGTGTATTTTGTATTAGAACAAGCACATGTTATGTGTGTGTGTGTATGTGAGATTAGAGATTTGTGAGATGTGTGTAGATGTATGAGGGTGTGTGTGTGTGTTTGTGTGTGTTTGTTGTGTGTAGATTGTGCCAGCCTGCCTGCATGGTATTGCAAGAAGTCAAAAAAAGTCAATAATGATGTAACATGAAAAATAGACGTCTTAAGACGGGGGTTGTTAAAGTTGCGAGAGAAAGAATGATTATGATGGTTACTAACTGTTATGTCCAGATAGTAAAATGCCTATAAACGTCAAGGTATCTATATTCTACCTGGCAAAGATATGTATACAGAGTGTAGCATATATAACTAGAGAAACTAAGCAAGCACAGTTGTTGTAAAGGCACGGCTTCGTACTCTTAGCATAAGACTATTTCCTAGATCTAATTTTAAGAGTTGAATAGATGATCAGGTTCAAAGCCCATAAATGCCTTAATGGTTTGAGATTGGGGATTACCAATACCTCAAATCACTGTGATAAAGTGCATTAGTAATGCGCTGAAGAAATTTCTAGCTGTAGAACTACGGCCACCTAATCATATGTCTACAATGAGCTGGAACAGGTATACTACATTTGCTAATATGGTTGTAAAATAACGTCTGTTATTGACCTGCAATGACTGAAAAACGATAATTGCAAAGCTACCTTAAAGAACTTTGCCTCTTTTGCTAAGTAATTTGAATAATTCAGGTAAGAATACTTGTTATAACGAATGTAACGATGACCTTTATAGAAAAACGATTTCGTTGAAAAATTATAAAAAAATAAAATATAAACTAGCACCAACGCTAGGAAATGAGAGCATTTTTACTAATGAAATATTACGAGCCTCTTGAGGAGGAAGGAGAAGTTATTTTGAGTAAAAGGCGCGCACTAGCGATGCAGCTAAAGATCAGGGCTGTAAGGCCAGCAAGACTTACGCCTAAGGCGGGCCATGAAAAATTTGAAAATTCATACTACCACAAAATGGGAGGGACGTAACTTCTAATACATCTTCCAACCACATAGTCACGAAATAAATTTCCAAATAACCAGTCAAACCACGCAAGCAAAGTCCTAGATACAAATATCAAATTATCACTCGCCAATAGCTCCTGAAGGTAATCAACGTTTATACTTTCAGAGACATGTAAGGAAAGTGGCCAAAAAAAACCTACACAGCCATACCAGAAATGGCCACACACCATTCTTCACAATGAACCATCATCATTGATTGAAGGAGGGATTAAGAAAAAAACCCCATGTAATCCTCATTACCCCCATCCCCACCAACCCACCCCCCTCCCTCATAAATACTGATTACACATAGACATCAAGTACCTTTCTGGCTGAAAATGTCACTGTAAACTGTCATCATAAAATTATTTACAGGAAATGACTTTTCATATGTCCAGCCTCTGCATTTCAATAATAGTTTTTAATGAAACTCCGACCTGGCGGCTGCACAGCAGAGCTTATGCAGCCTTCTTGAGGAGTGTGCCTAAGTACTGGATTAGTGTCAATGCCTGAGCGGCGGCTACACTCTTAACACCCATTGCGCGAATGTCTGCTTACCCACAGGTGCGTTAGTATTGGAGTGACTTGATGAAATCACAGCAGTTTGTTGACTGTCTCTGAAGATCCTTAGATTGTGACAAAAAACTGCTTAGTGATTCACTGTACACAGATAATCATTCATTGCAAATGCCCTAATCCTGCAGTTTCTGAACGGAAGTTTCCCAGGTTTGTTTTTTTCAATACACGATGAAAATTGTAACACACAATTACAAATCAAACAACTTACATCACTAGTTTCCAAAAGTATAAAGCCAACCTCATTTATTGTCCTGTAACTAAAGCTAAACAACATGCACGTTTTCAAATCAGTTCATTCAAAGTCAACTGCATGATGGGAGGAAAAGCAAACTAAGAACAAAGTACAGTATTAACAACCCAAGTGACCATATAATTTGGGTAATGGACGCCAATGTTCAAATCTCCTTTCACCAAGTTTTGCAAAAAAAACTGGATGACAGCCCACAGAAAACCATTCACTAAAGGCAGATCAGCGGGACAAGCGCAGCGCGCCGAGTTAACACACAGTGGCTTGCTCCAGCACTAAAAAGTTCGGCAAAGAAAGATTTGCTGCCTTCACAATTCCGGCACATCTGTGGGAAACAAATCATTGCTGCGTACTTGCTTCCCACTTGTCAAAGTATGTGTTTGTAGCACTTCTCGTTTGTGGCGGTGCCAAGAATGACGATTAAAGCGCTAGCTGCCGTGGTATGGAACACCTTCCCTCTAGAAAACCGCACCCAGATACTTAGCATACCATCATTGAATGCGGGAAGAAGGGGCGAGGGTCTCCCCTTGCTGCGTGGGAGGGAGAGTATGGTGTCTCGGTGGTTGGTAAGCAGTACTGAGTCTTGTGGTCAGCAGCAGAGTCAGCAGAGGCCACCAGACAGAGTGTTGGCCAGCGGTGCACCACACTAATACCCCCATCGCATCGCTGCTTCTTTTCACCCTACCCCAACACTGCCGTGATCGTTCTAATATGGGTAAAGGCATAAATTGAAGGTACTCCAAGGGAGAGAAAATGCATCTACTCATATGGCGCATGGGTCATGTCTGTAAAGGCAACAAAGCTCATGCGAAAATGGATGTATCAACCTAGAGGCCAAGAGAACAATGTCCGGGATTCAAATGCAATAGAATCAATGCTCTTGTGAAGCTCTTCTTCTCTTGTCAACTACCATTCTGCATCCAGTTTATTTTCCTTGACTCCTCACTGCTGCTGAGATTTCCTTACCCGGAATAAAAGCAGCACTCAACCAAACTTATTTTCAAAGCAAGCACCAGATTCCAAACACATCCTGTGTCCACAAATGAACAAGAATCGGAATGACTTGTTCCCATATGAATGATACATGCAACACTGATGTGTTTTGTCAAACATGATACGGACATGTCGCCCCAAAACCTGATTATAGGAAACATTCAAGCAAAAAATGCAGCCTTAAGTTCCAGAATAGTTGATGTTAAAATACTTTTTCTATCTGGAAGCCATTCTCTTCACCCCGCCAGAAACTGACTGTTTTCACCATGCACCAACCCATCCCTGTTTATATGAGCATCGAGGTGTCTGGTGACATCATGCACTGTTAGTGTGAATAACATAATAACAGTCTCAAGTTGTTGATCCACCAATTAAGTACTCTTTATGGCAAGATGCAACACTGTCATGTGTCTGACAAAATGTCCCTGCAAACAGGCAACATGTCTGTCATTTTCTCTTTCCTCCCTGTCTAAAATGAAGAGTCCATACATCACCGCTGGAAAAGTAAGCCACAATCCTTTCCAATCACACTCTCCACATCCCTGAACTCACTGTATCAATCTTGTACAGCTACCGGCAAATACGAAACCCATGTCTCAACTCTCTCAGGTGTTAAAGATACTGTCAATTGACTCATATTCAATGATTACGTCCCAGATCCTGAAATGCTAACGAGTGGGTTCTATGTACCTGTATGTGGGGATGGATGAAAAATCCCAGAGAATCCTAATAAGTATCACAGTGTGTAAATCCATTAGAGGCACATGAACATTTCACGACTCTGCAAACAAAAGTGAATCATCCAAACATACCCGATGAAAGAAGACCAACCCCACTCAAAGGAGGCCAACACCTTTTTAAAGCTTGTGAATTTACGAGGTGCAAGTGCCACCCAATAAGCCAGACAGTTATACAGCAAAAGCAAGGTCAATTTTTCCCACTCAAATCAGATAACATCATCTGTGTTCCCTTGAACATATACGTGATGTAGTATGTCATCCATCAAGTCAATTGCAAGCCCATTAAGGCAAGTTATTGGAGGTCCCAATATATTAGAGCATTAGCAAGGTAACCAAAATGGAAAGTGATAAACAACGTAATCATCGATAGTTTCTATAAGTTACAGAATAATTCTATGAGTCCATCTTTTCTTCGGAAGAACAAAAACTGGTGTACACAAACTGCACTGCTTCAGTCTGACACTTTGGATCACTCCACAAGAAACCCTTATTTTCACGGTACAGTAATACATTGACAATCACATCAAAACTAGATGCATTATTATACACAGGCTGAAAATGTCAACCAGTCCCTGATTAGGCCAAAAACACAAACCACATTGACTGGCACACGCCTTGATACAGTAATCTAAAATTACAGGGACAATTGTCAAATATATACCCATCTAACATAACCTATATGATGGAAAGCCCAGCCACCTATGAAAAAGTAAAGCCTCCTACTCAATCATCCAGAGAATAGGTAGGTCAAGGTGAGTCCTCCACCAGGCCATCCAAGGGTGACACAGACTACTAGGCAATCTACAGGAAGAACGTATTGTCTATTAAGATCCCACTTTAACTACTTTAGATGGCCGTAGTGTGTTTGACCCTCTCTGGGCCTAAAACGGACGTTATTGCTTTGATTGTTGGCTTTCTGTCATGGACTGTTACGTTGTCTATTTGCATAACGACAAGGGCCCTCACCATGTGACAGACTGATCCAGCTCATTGAACTCCTTGATGGAAGCAGTTACATAATAGTCTCCAAAGAGCTGACTACCCGTACGGGAAACCCTCTCACTTCAAAATCCTGTCAGTTGACTGGGGAATGGTGGTCGCAGGACCTGACAGCGTTTAAACAGACTATGCTCGAGACAATCAATGACCCAACAAGGCCATAGCACAGCGTTCTGATCCGTGACAGAGGCCGTATGATGTCTGCAACAGTCCAACATAATCTTGCAAAAAGCTTAGAGATAAGCCTGAGTGCTCAGTGCCAGTGCTGCTGTGGCTTTGACAAAGCACTCTTGTCACTGAAGCCATCTTAACATCAGCCAGTTTGACAGTGGCTGGCAAAATCCTACCAGATTTCTGTATTCACTTATGGCATCTCAGAAGCTTGGTGCATGTAGTCTGGTCGATATGGTATATAACAAGCCATTCAAAAAAATATGTTTCAGAAAGCCCCCTGACAAATCTTAAATAAAGATCTTCACCATTGATTCAAGCCACTTTGACAGCTGATTTCTCTTTATTGTCCCAAGTCTTGTTCAATCACCGAAACAAGTCCAACATCATGAGACAATCAAGGTAAATAGTATCCACAGCAACATCATAGATAATTTGCCTCCCAACTTACATGACTCAGAGTCCTCCAATGCATCATAGTGGCCATTTAGCAGTTTATCCTTAACCGGCTGTTCACAACTTTCGAGCTCGCTGTACTCCGCCACGGTCGGAACCAAGAACCCCCCCATTCTTCTCCCTCCTCATCAGAAGATAGAATCGCGCCGTCTCTTAGTGCCACGCGGTGCCTTAACTATCCGAGTCACTGTTTTTTTGGTCCCGAAAGTTAGGCGGTCAACCAGCTTTGTGATAGCCTCTTCCAGACCAAGAAAATCTGTCATCCATTGTTGACTGATGCGAGCAACAAGCCTTCGACATTATCAACCCTAAATCGCGACCACGTGCTCCTGTGGCCCCTGATGGGACTGGCCCATGCATAGCTTGTGTAAAAGGCCTACTTGACATGAACCGCACACAGCGGAAAGGTACTGCCAAATAACGCACACCAGGCGAACAGGAGAGAAGCAAACGCACACAAGGCGAACAAGAAAACTTTAAATCGCACACAGGTTAAAAAGGTACAAGCCTCACTACAGGCTCAAGTTATGAACAATACTCCAAACTTACATGACCTAAGATGCATGCAACCCAGGCGTGGTTGACATATCACACATCGAAGTTATTATACCCAATTAATACAATCCCAATACACACTTACAAGAGAAGACAAGCAGCTTTATACGCTGCCAAGATCTACTCCTAGTGAAAGAAAAAAGGGGATGCCACTCACCTACAAGTTCAAGGTTGAACTTTGCACACTGGACTCATTGCTTACACTTGTACTTACGAAATCAAACTTCATTTAAAGGCTCCCTAACACATTCTGACTCCACAACCGTTTCCAGCCCACGGCCAGCGACCAATGCCTGCCACGCTGTGCGCGCCAATACTCCACGATAGCTCTCCCTTCCTGGAGCAATAGGCCGAGAGATAAATATAAGAATTTTCTTTCTTAATAATTACGAATACATGAAAAAAAGATAAAAAGGAAAGAAAGCAAACTAAGCCCACTGACATGAGATTTAGATTTTGCAACTACTTTATATATCCAATTTTGTAAATGAAAAATAATAACAAGAAATACCAAACATGATACTATCAGATGTGTTTAAAATGATTTAAATAAGTATTGTGTGCCGTCAGTTAAGTTTTCATTGACTTGTTCCTTTTGAAAACATGCAACAAGAAATTCATAAATAAACAAAAAAGACACAAAATCTATCATTCCATCCAGGTGTGGGATTTAGGCCTTGGTCTAAAAACAATTTAAAGGAAACAACATGTTTGCATGGAGACAGATTGTGTTTGTCAAAAATAACAAAGCCTTTTGTAATTTTTTAAAGCAGAAAAAGATCAATGTATGTTTTGTAGCATTATCATAAACCTTTACATCTATAAAACAGGTGACAACAAATATCTTTATTTTGAACTAATGAACTAAAGCTTATGTATATTTTACAGAAAAATTGAGTTTTCCTAATACCAAATTATCTGAATTACATAATAGAATCATAGCATAACAACAACACACACACACCACACACACAACACACACACACACACACACACACACACACACACACACACACACACACACACACACCCTCATACCTTAGACACCGCCCACACACACACCACACACACACACACACACACACAACACACACACACACACCCACACACACACACACACACACAACACACACTCACAAAAACTCCAACATGTTTTATATCTTTGGCAATATGTGCATTTACTACAACCTACACGAACACGCAACGCACATACACAACCACACCACACCACCACACCACACACACAAACACACACAACACAAACAAACACCCATCACACAAACTATCTGAATCACTGTATTTGAAGGACAATAAACCAATGACCACAAACACACACCACACACACACCCACACACACAACACGAACACACACTAACACACTCACACACACACACACTACCACATGCCCACACACCCTATTGAACTCAAACTTTGTAATTGTGGAACAGCTCTTCCCGTTGTTTCTATCCAAGTTCCAAAGTAGTGGGTAAACGTTAGATATAAAACAGAGGTAAACCCATGCACATTGCTTAGGTGGACCTGACGATGATAGGGGTATATAGATGATGGTATCCTGATGAGATTTTGTGTGTGGATGAAGTGGAGTTGAAATTGGGAGTAGGGAGGTGTGGGGACACAAGACATCCATGTCAGTGAGTTATTTTTCTGAGTTCACATACAAGGTATGGCATTGACATTGTGACGTGGCATTACATCCCTCAGACATTTCAAGCACACAAGAAATGCATTATACATCGATTACAATCATATTCATTTTCATGGTAATAATTATCATCGAATATAGTTATCATCTTCGTCATCATATTAAAGGTGGTGAAGTTATGATATATGGTGTTTATTCAATGAGGTATCTTTGTATTGGGGGTCAACCCCCCCCCCTACACAAGTATAAGTAGAACTATTTATGGCAGAATCCACTTTCAAGACTGGGATGGCAACCACTTCACGCTGATGTCATAAACAGGATTGGGTAGATTCCACAAAGGAACACCCCACACTTCTGCCCTCTATAGACATCACAACAACACATATGTCAATTCAATTCAGCAGATTCAGAGAGTCTCATTGTTTGTAGATGATTATTTGGTTTGCCCTCTAAAGCCAAGAGTATCAGCAAGGCCTATCAGCTTTTTGAGGATAAAATACATCTTTGGTGTGGAGAAAATGGATTAACCATACCATCCACAAAGTCCCGGGCGACTGACATGGCTTTACCTTTCCAGCTACAAATACCCGGTGCAATGACTGTCTTTACTTACCAAGCTACTAAGACCCCGAGCAATGACATGGCTATACCTTTTACCAAGTTACTAAGACCCGGTGCATTCACTTCCATAACTTTGGCCGTCATTGCAGATCCTGAAATCCAAACAATGGAAATCTTTGATTCTAGCTGTAAAGAGTCCAAATTTCTTTCTGTGAGTTATTTATTGACCAAAACTCCAGCTTTCATAGTCACATTAAACACATGAAAACTTCTTCCAGTTCTAGTCAGAAAGCTCTGAACCTTCTGCAGGTCATAACCCACACTGACAGGAGCGCGAAGAGAAAAATTTGCAGCACCTCCACAAAGCCCTAGGTCCAATCTAAACTGGACTATGGCTGTGTTGTGTACAGTCTGTGAGACCCAGTTACCTGAAACCACATGGATCCCGATCTGCATCAAAGGGCATTGTCTCTGTTCTTGGAGGCAATCCACAACCACTCCATTGTACAGCCAGCGGAGGGGCTTGGTCTCAGGTCTTGGAGCATTCCCACACCACCCCCAGTGTACAAGCCTGCAGAGGGCTTGTTCTCTGTCTTGGAGCATTCCACATCCATCCCATGTACAGCCTGCGGATGGGCTAGTTCTCTGTCCTTGAGCATACCACACCCCACCCAGTGTACAGCCTGCAGAGGTCAGGGGCAAACCCTCAACATTCCATCAGAAGGCTGAAACTATCCTTACAACCTACAAATCTCAGATTGTTCTCTGAACTGGAAAACCCTGCTTCGGACTGTGTTTTATTCCTCAAATCCAAGGGAGGATTTTGAAGACAAATCCCATTTAGTCCTTCCTATGCGATGGACTTGGTTATGTAGCCACATGAGCAGAAGCCATGTCTAGATCTGAGGAGTTTGGTTACCTGAACTTCTGTACATTACCAGCAGAAAGCCACCATGGACCATCTTCACACCAGAAATCCACTTGATCTTTTGCAAAGAAAACCGCACCATCCAGCAGACATAAGGGAATTGTTTGCCCATCAGACCTCAGGCATACCAGGGCATTTAGTTGCCCACCAGTCCACAGACATACCGGCATTGTATATTGTCCCACCCGGTCCACAGGCCATAGCAGTGCTGTTTGCTGACCAGGTCCTCAGACATACAGGGCATTGTTTGCCCACCCAGTCCTCAGGCATACAGGGCATTGTTTTTGCCCACCAGTCCTCAGCATACTATAGGATTCAATGTTTTGCGATCTCAGAACAACATTTCCATCTTACCTTTTATGAAATATTCAAGGGATGGTTCAAATCACCGAAGATAGAGATCTTTACAGGCCCTATTGCCCAACCATTCTCAAATGTACTACAAGAGCATCCAATCAGATTGTTCAATTTTATTCTGGCGAGTTACCCAGCTATTGGTTCTAGCACTGAACAAATAAAGAAGGACTAAACTGATAATTATCTTTAATCGCTGTCATGCTTAGGGAGACCATGCTGGCCATAAAACGTCCATCAACCAGAACTTCTAAACATTTTACTGAACATTTTTTACCCTCTTAGACATTGGAAGTGTTCATAATGGTGTACTATGCTTAGGGTAATCCAGACAAGTAGACATAGTGGGAACTTGAAAAGCGGAACGTGTGGCCATAAGAATGCCATAACAAAGAAATTTGGTCCAACAAAAGTATCCCTACACAATTTGAAACCAAAAGGTTCAAGATTATGTAAAGACCAGGCGAGAGGCCATGGAATACACAGATTGACCACAGTCATTCCCAGAACTTGTCCCACACTAAGAGTGGCCAGGTCTTAACCCTGTGGTGGTCACAAGGAAGAAACATTTATTTGCCAGTTGCACACTTGGCCATACATTTATAAGAGTCAAATGCAACATTTACAGAGTGAAAACGAAGGTCCCACGTTGCCAACCCATATGAAGATATGTCACACAAGAGACAAAAACTAAATGACTGAAGGGAGCTAAAGGGCAGATCATACTAAAACGCTTTACATCAAGCAACATTGAAGACCTTGTTCTGGTTGTACCCCCCGAGTCGATATTTGAGTGTTATATTTTATTTACCTAGAAATCAAGTTAGAAACCTAAAATGTTACACTCATATTCGGCAGGGCATTATATGTCAAGAAATAAATGGTGCTGAATAATAACTTTGCATAAGAAACGTCACTTTGAATCAAAGGTGTTTCAGCACCTGAATGGCTATATGAGAGGCAGTTTCTTGAAGCGACCTGTTTAATTTTGGGTGGTATTACTTTGCCTTTATATTACACAAACAAAAGCAATTTGCAGAGTCCTGATACATCCATGTATGTATATAGTTTTTTTGCTTGGTAGATCTCTTATGTTTACAAATAGACCGACGATAATTAAGAAAGAAAAGGGGTAAATACCGGCCACAGAAACAGACAACAGATAACAGGACACAGAAAACATACAGATTACAGGACACAGAAACAGACATATTACAGGACACAGATACAGACAGGACAGATTATACAGGACACAGATACAGACAGAATACAGTGACACAGATACGACACAGATACAGACAAACATAATACAGGACACAGAATGACAGACAGACAGATTACTGGAGCATAGGGCGATACAGACAACAGATTACGACACAGAACCAGACAAACAGAATTAGACAGGACCACAGATACATACAACAGATTACAGGAACACAGAATACAGACAGATTAACAGGACACAGATAAAAACAGATTAACAGGACACAGATACAGACAAACAGATAACATGACACAGATACAACAAAACAGATTACAGGACCACCAGATACAGACAAATTACAGACTCCCGCCTGGTGGTTTATTTCGGAGCCACTTGCCCGGTCTCAAGCCCGGGTAAGGAGGTGAGAGATTGGGCGTGGTGCTAGCAACCTCACCCCGTACAACATAACCGCTACGGAAACGACAGCAAGAGAAACTACTCCACAGGCCGAGGGATTGAAGCAGTACCAAGCCAATGGCCTTAAGAAGGATGGGGACTCAAGCCGAAAGGGACGTATTCCAGCCCGAAAGCGGATCTCCTCACGCCAAAAACGTCACATGCGAGTGTGATTTATGGAACGTGCGGAAGAAACCTTGTACGAAGCTGGAAGATACACAAACTTGTAATAATGAAGAACAACAACCTAGCTACAAGTGGGTCACAGAACAAGAAGGACCAAAAACAGGAAAACAGAGACTGAGTACTTGGAGAAACCAACATCGAGTACAGAGAAGGCAAGAAACACCAGGATCAGGAAGGAGCTGCCCTCATAATGCCAAGAAACTAACCAATTCGTATCTTATCTTATGCATACAGAAATGGAAAAGCCAATCAATGAACGCAGCAGTATGAGATAATGATCTCCAAGAGTGCCAAAGGCAAACATTATGCACCAAAAGACAACACCTGACGAAGAGGACCAGGACACATTGCTACAGTGCGCTCCAAGCAACATATGATGAACATACCAAGACACGCATTTCTCCTCCTGATAGGTGACAACAAAAACCAAGATAAGGTCTGCGAACAATGAAAACAAGGAAAGAGACATTGTAAACATGGAATAGGATACATGACCGACAACTGGAACGACACATCGACCTTCTGTGAAGAAAAATGATTTGGTCAAATGTCTGTACACATTACGCTCCACAAAACCATCCACAAGCAAACAAAGACATCCCACCGACGGAAGACCCAAGAAACCAAATTGACCACATCATTATCAACGGAAAATGGAGGCGCTGAATGTAGCTGATAAGATACGAGATAAGCGACACGCAATGTTGGTAGTGACCATGAACTACTGGTATGCGAAACTGACCCACAAACTGAGGAATTCAAAAGTTCGGGGACAGTCCTGTAACCTGCGCTTTGATGTAGCCAAGCAAAAAGAACCAACAACAAAGAAAGAAAACATTACTGCGTCACCAACCAAGAAGAAATCGCTTTCAGCGACCTCCACGAAGACACAGCACAGACCATAGACAGTATTCAACAAGGCTATAACCGAAACAGCAAAGAAGACAAAAGGATATAGGAAAAGAGTGAATCATAGTGATAACTGCCAACAATGAAAACCATTGAAGAGAGAAAACAGATCAAGAGAAACTGCAGAATTCCATTCACCCAGGCTAAAGGAAAAGAATAGCAACCCAGCACAGAGAGAAAGTACAAAGAAGTTAAGTTTGTCCATGCAAGGAAAGATAAACGTCACAATGTAGAGCAAGCTTAAGAAGCATGATGCAGCAGCAGAGGCTGAATGATATGAATGCATTGTAAAGAAACACTAAGAGGCAGCAGGGAACAAGTACAGAACCCAAGACATACCAGTAATAAGGCATAGGATGGAACACCCTAACACAGAATAATGTGCCCAATCTCGAGATGTGGAGAGATGCACTTCCAGAGAAAAAACCGCCCAAGAACCACCAACACCAGCTAGACATTCCTATGGCAGAGGAGAACCTGGACGTCAACATGGAGACATCACAGAAAGATGAGGTCAAGGAAGCCATCCGCAAGCTGAAAAAGGCAAAGCTCCATAAGAAGATTGTGTATGCCCTGAGATGCTGAAGGCAAGAAAACAGGACACGGTCCTCTTATCCTCCCTCCACGCATCCTCAGTGACAAAAGGAACCAGAGACAACTACCAGCTGACTGGAGAACTGGTACCATCAACAAATACCAAAGAAAGGAGATCTAGGAGAAAGCAACAATGTGAGAGACATCACCCTACATCAAATCACACAGCAAACTACTTACAGATCGCATCTTACTCATCGTATCAAGAAAGCGGAAGTGACCGAACATGTCAAGAGCAGTGCAGCATTAGAGCTGGGAGAACATGCAATGATCACATTTCCGTCTTATACGCCAGATCCTCGAGCAGACCCAATGAATGTGCACACCACTTAACGTTGGTTTACATTTGATTTCTGTAAAAAGCCTTCGATCCGTATTGCACCGCTCGTAACTCTCTGGAAGATCCAACGACACAACGGCATTCCCCAGAAAATGGTCAACATCATCCATTCCCTTTAAGCGCGCTATGAGTGTCGCATATCCACAACAACCAGCTGACGGAACCATTCAATGGGAGGACACCGACGTGAAACAAGGCAGCAATACTGTCACCAATCCTCTACCTCCCCTGGCCATCAACAGGAAGAAGCGAAACGTCACCACCCAGGTAAAGCAGCGGGGAATCCGGTGGACGTTGACCTCAGTCCTTAGAGGACATTGACAATGCATAGATGACCTGGGGACTAGCTGTCAACAACAAGCATCAGGATGCCCAGCAGAAGACAGAAAGCCTCAGCACGAATACCATGCTACCATATGTGCAGAAGGTAAAACTAGAGGAAGACGCAGGCAAGAAAAAAAATCCACATACAACAACCCCCATCACCTGCTAATGGCAAACCACTTGATGAAGTTCAGGAATTTAGTTATCCTGGCAGCAAGAAGACCACAGAACGGCGACTGCAACCAGGTGAGGATCACGCCAGAATCCGCAAATCCAACCAAGTCTTTTGTCAGTTCTTAGGCCCAATCTGGAGATCCACCGACCTCAGCCATCCAAACGAAGATCGACTCTTCAAGAGCAATGTCCCTCACGACCTCCATTAATGGCACAGAGTGCTGGAAGACGACCGTCGCCTTTGATAAAAAACTATAATGGTTCCAGAACAAATGTCTGTGACGTATCCTCAGGATCTATCTGGCCGTGAACCACAACTCAAACGAAGAAACTGCGGACGAGAACAGGAGTCTCCCAAATACAGGCCCACCATCCAGGCGCGACGATGGAGATGGCAAGGGCATGACTGTCTCATGGCCACCCAGCACACTCCCCAGAACAGCCTAGCGCTGGACCCCCCAAGTTAAAATAAAACGGTGGCGACCGAAGTGAAACCATGGCGCAGGGACAATTGAAATGTGTAGCAGAAAGGCAAGGACAGACTACTCAACACAGCCCCCAGAGCACCGCAGACAAGCCATAAGGAGCTCTCAATTCCAAAGCCATCAAGCGCACAGCAGGCACGGAGAGGACTGATGATGATGATGAATGATCCAAGACAGACAGATTAACAGGACACATATTCAGACAGATTACAGGACACAGATACAGACAAACAGATTACAGGACACAGATACCGACAAACAGAATAACAGGACAACAGATACAGACAGACAAACATAATACAGGACACGGATACAAACAGATATACAGGACACATCTACAGAACTATTACAGTACACAGATACAGACAGACAGATTAACAGGACACAGAAACAGATTTTACATGACACAGAAACAGACAGAATAACAGGACACAGATAACAGACAAACAGAATACAGGACACAGATACAGACAAACATTACAGGACACAGATACATACCCAACAGATTACAGGACACAGATCCGACCGACAAACCGTATTACAGGACACAGATACAAACAGATTACAGACACAGAAACAGACAGATTACAGACACAGATACAGACAGACAGAATACAGGAGACACAGATACAGACAAACAGATTAAACATGGACCCATCAATACAGACAGACAGATTTCTGGAAACAGATACAGACAGATTACAGGATACAGATCAGAAAAACAGATTACTGGAACAAAACAGGGTCTTTCCTGAAAGTGACGTTTGTTTCTGTGGTTGGCAACTACATTTGGCTTTCATTTTTCTGCCTCAGTCACTTCGTTCGTGAAGCTACAAATGACACATGTATGTTTGAACTTTGGTTTGTTTGAGGACTAGGGTGCTTGATAGTTTTATAGTGTTTATGATTTCGGATTGAGGAATAGTAACGGTTTATTATTACACAGAGACCAATCGTATTCTCTGTTTTCTGTCTACCTATCTAGGATTGGAGTTGAAATGATGATCATAGTCCCGGGCCGCTTAAATACAGTTCGTGAGACATCCTGTAGTATCCTTTAGCTACCCTTACCAAAGTCTGAAGCAGACGGACAGACAGAATATGGTCCAGGGATAATGCTGAACCAAGTTTGTTTCTGAGTGAAGAGGATCTCCTCCACCAGTTCCTGTCAGCAGACTACCAGAAAGGAAGGCGGTCATCAGCTTATATCTTGCATTTGTGTGCCTAGCTCCTGCTGTGTCGACGGTTTCTTCGACAGCAGAGAGTTTGAACACCATATAATAATAGCTTGCAATGAAAGTATCTGATGTGATGGTTAGTGAGCGTACCACTGTTTTCGCTCAGCATGCTGTAATACTAATAACACCAATAATGATGTTAAGATTGAACCTGTTTGTGGAATTAAGTCTTGAACCCGCCACAGCTAATGTTTGACAGTGTTGTCATCATGACTGAACCAGCACCATCATTTAATCTAGCTTTGATGTCATCAAGACTTGAAAACAGTCACATACAAACATCATGTATGATGTCTTCTGCAATGTGACAGGTCTCATCAAACTTCAGCGAGTAGCCGTGTTGTCATCAAGAAATGATGCTGATCTCTGCAAGCCTCATGAGTGTGATGTGGACAGATTGCTCAAACAGACGTCATGGTGAGGGCGGCATTGTGATACGCAGCTTAGACGAATACCATGTACAAGTCCAGATGAGGACAGGAGCAGACCAGCAGCTGATGAACAGGTTTGGTTAACTACAGTCTCCAATTCTGTAGTTAATCATTATTTTGCACTAGTTGACATTATGACAATTTAATTTGGTCATGTTGATTTTTTGTCTTGATGGCACTTGCGCAGTTTCTGTTCCCCTACAAAATCCAAATGTGAAATAAAACGATAAATAGCAGTGCCCCTTCCTCCCCTCATGTGCTTTATAAGTAAGCCTTTCCCCTTCCTTTCACATACCATTCCCCTTCCCCCCTCATCCAAGTGCTATCAGTGTCAAAATATGCGTCTAGCGCCTTTTACTGAAAGTGAAATTCTGTGAGGTGTTGTTGACAGTGTAGGTTTCATGGCTTTTCGTTATATAAAGAAGATGATGTGGTCACTGCCTTTGGAGGACCAAATCAGGAACAAATGGTGTATTGGCAAATGGCTGAATGAAGCTGACAGTGATGGCGTGAATATCCGGTTTGCCCTAAGTGAGTGTGGCTGGGACCGATGCCTGTATGTCATTCTAAAAAATCTCTAATCACTTGTACAATGATTGAAAGGAAAATATTATACTCTTGAAGCATCTTGATTTGCCAGGTGAATGATAAAGAATAATAGAAGGATTAAAGTTACTTATTTTTCCAAAGATTCTTGTTATCTGTTGTTATGAGATGGATTAAATGGGGACTTGGGCTGTAGAGTGGTTGTGTTGTGTGTGTGTGTGTGTGTGTGTGTGTGTGTGTGTGTTTGTGTGTGTTGTGATGAGGTTGTGTGTGTTTGAAGGCATGAGGGAAGGGAGCATAACTATGTGTTGTTGATGATGAATTGTTGTTGTGAGTATTATGATGTTATGTGACTTTGTTTACACAGTAACTAAAATCAGATTCAGTTATCTGGATCCGGGAAAATTGGATAAGTTTCTTTAAACTAGGTCAGTGGGGTTGTGTTGTGGGGTTTTTCTGTTGTTGTATAATATTTGGGAAAATCCATTGCTCCCTCGTCCCCATCCCCCCACATCCAAAATATCCTTCCCTCCACATTTCTATGACAATATAGCTGGACTGTTTGTTACTGTGTCTGTAGGGTTTAGACACTTCTGTCCTTAACTTTCTGGGGGGGGGGAGGGGGGGGGGGGGGGGGGGGGGGGGGGGAGCTGGTCAGATAAGCAAAATATTTAATCTGCATGATGCCTGTGGTAATGTTTTTGTTGTCCGTGTTGACTGTTAAGTTGGTCCATTGGACTGGGGCAATAGGAAAGTATACTGTAGGTAAGTTGGGGGGGGGGGGGGTGGGGAGGGTTCTGTGCAGGAGAGGTGACCAATTATGGGTTTCACAATCAAGGAATTAGTTCCTGCGAGGGTGGGGTTATGATGGGGGAAATAGGGGAGCCTCCCCTCTGATGCCTCCTCTCCTCATCTCATCCTTCCTCTCACTCTTCTTCCCACCCCACCTTCACCTGCCCCCCTCCTTCCCATCCCCCTTTCCCTTCCTTCACCTGAGCCCTCTGTAGTTTGTTTGGGGTACGAATATTATATATCACTCGCTTGGAGTGTTGAAATAGCAGCTCATTGAACCATTCATCAGTTGTACTGATATCCTGAAGCTTTGATCATTCAAATCAACGCTGTGAAAGATAATGGCTGCTTTCTTTTCCTTGCTCTTTGTGCATTACCCTGTTGATTTTTGGATAGTGGCTGATTAAAAGGATAGAATGATGTTCATTAACGGTCAGTTTGTTTCTTTGTGTGTAACGCCTGTTGATTTGGATAAGACTGCCTGTTAAAGGATAGGAGTGATGATCAATTAACTGGTCAGTCTGTTTCTTTGTGTGTAAACCTGTGATTTTTGGATAAGATGCCTGATAAAAGGATAGGAGTGATGCTCTCTAACGGTAAGTTTGTTGATGGTCAGTGATGTAATATGATTTATGACACTGATAATGATGTAATATTTCTGTTTGTACAGGAAGATGACCAAACCCCTGTCTTCACTTGTCATGCATCAGATGTCAGTCAGAATCCAGTGGTTGTGGGGATGTTCTGTACAACGGGGACATCAAGGTCAGCTCAGAAACAGTGGTTGTGGTGTGTTCAGTACAATGGGACATCAGTAGGCAAGGGCAGAGTGATCAAGAATGGTCAGAAACTGTTCACTTGTGATGTGTGCAGTAGATCTTTTACACAGGCTGGTAATCTGAAGACACACAAGATGATCCACACAGGT
The DNA here is from genome assembly GCA_018398815.1 of Conus ventricosus. Taxonomy (NCBI): domain Eukaryota; kingdom Metazoa; phylum Mollusca; class Gastropoda; order Neogastropoda; family Conidae; genus Conus; species Conus ventricosus. The sequence continues at coordinate 63,690 of JAFLJL010001125.1, read as the reverse complement.
CAAAAACCATTTTCATGTAATGTGTGCAGTAAGAGTTTTACACGGGCACGTGACCTGAAGAGACACAAGATGATCCATACTGGTGAGAAATTATTTTCATGTGATGTGTGCAGTAAGAGTTTACACGGGCAAGTGATCTGAAGACACACAAGATGATCCATACTGGTCAGAAATTATTTTCATGTGATGTGTGGCTGTAAGAGTTTTACATGGGCAGGTAAACTGAAGAGACACAAGATGATCCATCACTGGTGAGAAATTATTTTCATGTGATGTGTGCAGTAAGAGTTTTACATGGGCACGTGACCTGAAAGACACGGGATGATCCATACTGGTGAGAAATTATTTTCATGTGAAGTGTGCAGTAAGAGTTTTACATGGGCACATGACCTGAAGAGACACAAGATGATCCATACTGATGAGAAATTATTTTCATGTGAAGTGTGCAGTAAGAGTTTTACACAGGCAAGTTATCTGAAGACACACAAGATGATCCATACTGGTGAGAAATTTATTTTCATGTGAAGTGTGCAGTAAGAGTTTTCCCATGGGCAGGTAAACTGAAGAGACACAAGATGATCCATACTGGTGAGAAATTATTTTCATGTGATGTGTGCAGTAAGAGTTTTACATGGGCAAGTGCCCTGAAGACACACAAGATGATCCATACTGGTCAGAAATTATTTTCATGTGATGTGTGCAGTAAGAGTTTTACATGGGCAGGTAATCTGAAGACAACAAAGATGATCCATACTGGTCAGAAATTATGTTCATGTGATGTGTGCAGTAAGAGTTTTTACACGGGCAAGTGATCTGAAGACACACAAGATGATCCATACTGGTCAGAAATTATTTTCATGTGATGTATGCAGTAAGAGTTTTACATGGGCAGGTAAACTGAAGAGACACAAGATGATCCATACTGGTGAGAAATTATTTTCATGTGAAGTGTGCAGTAAGAGTTTTACATGGGCACATGACCTGAAAGACACAAGATGATCCATACTCATGAGAAATTATTTTCATGTGAAGTGTGCAGTAAGAGTTTTACACAGGCAAGTTATCTGAAGACACACATGATGATCCATACTGGTGAGAAATTATTTTCATGTGAAGTGGGGCAGTAAGAGTTTTACACGGGCAAGTTATCTGAAGACACACAAGATGATCCATACTGGTGAGAAATTATTTTTATGTGAAGTGTGCAGTAAGAGTTTTACATGGGCAGGTAATCTGAAGAGACACAAGATGATCCATACTGGTGAGAAATCATTTTCATGTGATGTGTGCAGTAAGAGTTTTACATGGCAAGTAATCTGATGAAACACAAGATGATCCATAATGGTGAGAAATTATTTTCATGTGAAGTGTGCAGTAAGAGTTTACATGGGCAGTAATCTGAAGACACACAAGATGATCCATACTGTGAGAAATCATTTTCATGTGATGTGTGTAGTATGAGATTTACATCGACAATTGGTCTGAAGGCACACAAGATGATCCACACATGTCTGAAACCGTTGGCATGAGATGTGTGCTGTAAGACCTTTACACAGGAGAATACCAGAAGAAATACAAGATGATCTGGTGAGAATTTTTTTTTGATGTGTACAGTAAAAATTTTAAAGGCAAGTCACCCTGAAGAACAAAATGATCCTATGGTGAGAAAACCATTGCATGTGATGTGTGCAGTAAGACTTTTAGACTGCAGATAGTCTAAAGAGAATTCAATTAGTCAGAGTCAGAACATTTGCTGATTTGCTTTAGTTAAAGTTGTAGGTCTAAGGTCGAAACATTTCACATGATAAAATTATACCTGTTGTAGTGTAAATAGATCTGCGAACCAAATTTTTACGAAAATGGTTTGCAATCATGAACAATGTAAGTTGCTTGTAAAGCAAATACATGAATCATGAATGTGGTGAAGAATTGATTGCAATTCGAAGATATAATCTTACGCACATTGTTGCCTGTGGTTTGTGCATAATTATTCACCATTGTAATGGTTTTATGAAACAGTTTTCATTGTTTGTTTCAAAAAATTATCTTGTGAAATGTTTTCTTGTTAAAAAAATTTACAACGTTTAATACATTAATATTTCCATACTCAATTACTTTCAGTTAATCAGTAAACAATCATGACAGGGTTCTGCTAAAAGCCTAGCATCAAATGTCTGAACTGGCAAGTGTTAAAGCCTTTTACATGTCATGTAGCTTGAAAAGATACCAGCTGATGGACACCGGTTAGAGATTCTTTTCATGTGATGTGTGCAGTAAGACATTTTAGTATATTGCCTGGTGAGACACAGATGATCCATCAGCACAGTAAGACTTTTAGGGAGACAGGTTACTTGAAAAGAACAAGATTATCCACAGTGGTCAGAAATCATGTATCTGTTGTGTGCATCCAAACAATTGTACAGGCAGGTATCTGGGAGAAATACAAGATGATCCTTACTGGTCAAAAGTCAAGTGCGTCTGTTGGGTGCAAAAAGAACTGTGCCTTAAGCATTTTTTTTTCCCATATCCAGATAACATGAAAATAAAAGACAAACAGTGATCCATACTGATCTGAAACAATTCTGTGTACACTAGGACTTAAGTAAAGGCCGATAACATGGCACACACACACGCCACACACACACACACACGCACACACACACACACACACACACACAACACACACACACACACTCACACACTCAGAGACCAGTACAAGTTTGTCTAAATTGGTTTACAATGTGTGCAGTATGATGTTAAAATGTTCTGCTCAAAAGATGAATGTCATGTGAAGTGATAGTTCTAACATTGACTTGAAATCAGGAAAGATATACAGTGATCTTTACTGTGTTCTTGATTGAAGACTTTTGCATAGGCTAGTTTACTTTAGTTGATAATACACATGATGCCCAATACTGGTAAGGAAAAAAAAAGAGCATTTAGTCTGTTGAGTGCACATGAAAGAAGCCTGAAGAAATTAGATACACTTGTTGATTGTTTACTAGGCGATGGTCTTTTGTGGGTTTTTTCAGCATGGTGTGTGTTTGTCTGTGTGTGTGAGTGCGAGTGTATAGCACATGTTTGACAATGTTGGCATATTCCTCAGGAAGTTAGGCTTTAAAAACTTTGCAGTAAAATGCTCATACTATGAAAATGGTATGGTTGAGAATATCTGCTGATGTACTGGTCTGACGCATACTGAAAGGAAAATGTGTGTGTGTGTGTTTCAGCACACACATGTAACAAAGACATAAAATAGTAGGAATCCAGGTAACCAACAGTTGTTCATAACCTTTACATATTTTGGATGTAATAATGTGAACAGATTGCACTTCTATGCATGTAACTGTAATCTTCACAACATCTTTTGGGTTGGCTGTGACCCAGAGATAATGAAATCATGATGACTTTTGATTTATTGAGAATTTTCTGTTTAAATTTTTGGTATTTGTCAAGAACCTTAAAGGTCTACTTTAGAGATTTTCAATAATTTGTTAAAAACAGGTCTACATGTCATATAACTACAGCATGGTATTCATTTTTCAAAAAAAGTTGCCGGAAGAATTTAATAGATAAAAAAACGAGTTTTGCACACCTGTTCAAACCCCGCGCGGTAGACCGAAAACCGTGATGTCACTTGATGGACTGGCCGTCAGCCGCGACCTACACAACAAGCCAAAGCCAAGTGAAATCAACACGAGTTACGATCCCCACAGCCAAAAAGTCACGAGGGGGTGGCAGATATTGTGCTGTAGGCGTGTGCAGCAGCTCAGCAGGAGACGGATATTCTTTGCACACATTTCCATCTGATCCAGATACTCGAAAGAAGTGGATTCGGTTGGTGCAACCATGCCGGGTCACTAAGTTATTTTTACCACGTCAGTTCCAGCTGGACCACGGAAACGAGCTGTTCCGACAATTGCCGAGCCCGTTCGAGTGGATCAAAAACTTCGTCTGCATTGTGCGCGTATACTTTGAAGGCGGAGTGGTAAGCTCGTACAGATGAGTACGATAGTCGTACGTTTATTCTGTTCATATCTATGGACAGATCACACTTGTTAAATTGAATGAACACGTTAAGGCTTGAGGAAGGAGAATCTCCGCTCGCCGTCCACGCCCTCCGGGGGTTGCGACCTTGTCGTGGTCGGAGGGCTTGCGCGGTCCAGTGATCCCTTAGGCTTTGCTGGCGGGGGCATCAATACTTGAAGATAGGCTGGTTTTTTCAACTGCTTCTAGGCCTGTGAAGTTGAGATGCTGCCTGGCCTAAGTGTAACGTGGTAAGGAGTTGATGCCCCTGGTAGGGCTTCCCATGTCAGATAGGCTAAGGGTGAGGATCCTGACTAAGAGTAACCCGCCTTTCTCCTTTTCTTGTTTTCTGCCTTTCCTATTTGGCCCTTTTCTATCTTCGTCTCCCCTTCAAGTCCTCTTTTCCACACCCCTTTTCTCTCTGTGGTCTCCTTAAGATCCGCCGCGTTGGCCGTGCGGTGCGACCTGTGTCGGAGGGGAATGAGATCCTGGTGATTGAGAGGCCAGCGCTCTCAACACATCACTTTGGCTCGGACCTCTCCTAGACAGGGAGTACACTTTGGCCCGGGTGTACTAATCGGCTCCCCTTCTTGGGGCTGGGTCAAGACGAGCAGTTCCCCTGCTGGCCATGTGAACCCCTGCAGTGCTCAGTCTCTGTCCCCGGGAGTTGAGCATGATCAGGGGGGATAGGGTTGGTTGCTTCTGTTTGTCGTATGTCTCTCCCGAAGCCTGGAAGGGGTCAAGACATTGGTTTCTTGGCCCTGGCCCCTTAGTTGGACTCCAAGGTGGGTGGGTAAGGGAGGGATGAAACACAATGAACTTAATATGGCCTTTTCAAAAAATATCCCCCCAAAAGGAAGAGGAAGGCAGCATCCCCTATTTCAGGGAACGTTATTCTGACAGCGATTCTGACACGAGGTACGACAGAGAACAGGTTTCTGGGCTTCCTGGCTCGTGGTGGAAGGGACGGAGCAGGAAAGACCCCTTTCAGCTCTGAGCCCTTTTGCTATCCAAAAGGCTTTCAAGGCTTAGCAGGTGACCCTCAGCCGTCAAAAGGTTGAGGAATGGCTCGTTTCTAGTTCAATGTCGATCAAAAAAACAATCTAAACACTGTTGAGGGAAAAAAACTTGGATAGGGGAATCAGGGTGACCCCCCCAAAAAAACTTGAATTCATCGAAAGGTGTTTTCGTGCAGATTAACGGGGTCTCAGAGGCAAAAATAAAAAAAAATGGGCCCCGGGTGTGCGGAGGGGGCCAGGTGACAGTAAGAAAGGGCAGAGAGAGTGGCCACCAACCCCCTTTTGCCTTCTGAACCCCGGCTGCCTCCGGTATAAAAATTTGGGTACCTGAACGCCCGTGTTCAGCTGTAGCCCCACCCCCTTTTGGAATCTTCAGGTGAATTTTGGAAGGAGCGGGAGGTGTTTTTCGGGCAGGGGTGGGGGTGTTTGCTGCAAGGCCCCCTGATGGGTGCGACCCGGCACATTTGCTAACTCGGGGGTGCCCATCCCCTTTCAGAAACTCCCCTTTTTGGTTCGGGAACCCACATCAAAAAAAAAAAAGAAAAGAAAATTTCCCCTTTTTTGGGGCCCCGAAAAAGGGTTTGTGGGCGTCGCCCACAGCATCTCATAGTTGGGCCATAAAAGAAATTTTCCACCTCAGTCTGCTCCAAAAATTGAATTTATCTTTTCCAAGAATGCGGGGAAGAACTGTAACTTGGTGGAGCAGGTACCACCCCCAAACCCCAAAATGAATCCCCCTGGTGGAGGAAAAAAATTCGCCCCCCCTCAACTCCCCGCATCTAAAACTCGTGGGGGAAAATTAAAAAACCAGCACCCCTCCCTCGAATCCTCTGCCTCCCCGTGCGGGCAAGGGAGTTCAACCAGTGTGGAGATGTGGAGATGAGGAAGAAACCTCCACGTCTCCCAAACCCAGACTTCTTCACCTTGGAAGTCTGCCGGGTCTGAAGCCCAACACAGTCCAGTGAAACTAAAAAAAAAATTCCCCCTTGGGACCAGATGTTAAAGAGGAGATGCCTGATTCTTCCTTTTCGCCTTTGGCCGGTAGTACAATTTCTTTGGGAAATCCGTGGCAAATTCCCCATTTGAAAGCTGCGTTCTGGTAATCTAAAACCCCGTCGGGGCTCTTCAAAAACTCAATTCAAACCAAAGCCCTTTTACTTTTCTGGCTTTAATATTTTTCAAAAACTGAAACCCCACGTTGGGGTGTCGGGGGGGGTTTTTCCCCTTCTCTACCAGAACTTTGTTGTAAGCCCTGTGCTCTGTCTTCCCTTCAGGCTGTGCTGTGGAGTCACTCCAAAAGCTGTAACAATTTTTCTTTATCTACTTTTTTCCCCGGTTTGTTCAGGCCCTTGTCGTTGATGGGAAAAAATTCTCCCCTTTTTTGTTTTGGGGGGACTTACGGTCACAATCCTTTTTGGGGTATGTCGTACGTCATCCAGGGTTTTAAATTGGGGATGCCCTTTAAATTTTGGTTTTGTGTTTTAAACGAGGATTGAAAACTTACTCACCTTCAAGGGTTCCCTTTTTTGGTTTAGTCTGGGGTTTGGCCCCCTCGGGGCCCGGATATGAGGGTCTTCCACGACGAACCCGGAAGTGCCTTTTCCCCGTCTTTTTCAAGTAAAAACTGAACACGTTTGTCTTAAACATTTAAATTTTAAAAGAAAAGCAAACTGGGTTATTTGCAGAATTCTAAAAAATTGGACACTGATTTTTTCAATCGCCCCAGCAGAATCATGACAAACACTGTATCAAGTGTGCTAAGTTGTTCCCATGTTTTCCCGATAAACTTAAAATGCCAAAAAACGCCGGGTTTGATTCAGACTCCCAACAAATTTTCCCAAAAGTTAAAACGAGCTCAGCGTCATTTTGTACCAAGCCTTCGGGCCCCAACGCTCACCCCCATCAGAAACTGTGCCAAATCGGGGAACATTTTTAAAAAACAGAAAACGTCGGTCCTGGTAAGTTCCCCCCACTGACATCGAAAATCCAAAAAAAAAATTTGTGGAACATCATTAAAAAACAAAAGGGGAAAAACCCTGTCCCAAAGTGAACCCAAGTTTTTTCTATTTAATACAGACAAAAAAGCATTCTAATCTCAACCGATTCCCTTTTCCAATTTCCCTTTTTTTTTTCAACCGGGGGCCCCCCGGTTTGATTTTTTTGGGGGTTTTTTCCTTTCCCTTACCATCGCATTTAAAAAATTCCCAAAAAAATATTTCCTTTAAAATTTTAAAACCCCTACAAACCCAAAAATTTTTCTCCCCCCCCCCCACCCCCTTTTCCCCCCCAAAAAAATTTTCCCCCCATCTTCCCCCCCCCCCCCCCCCCCCCCCGAAGATGGGGGGGGAAACGATTAAAAATGGAAAAATATGGGTTTTTTTTGGAATGGAAATCCGAAAAGGGGAAAAAAAATTTTAAGTTAAACCGTTCGAAAAATTTCCCTTATATTTTCCCCCAAACGAATTTTGCGTTTTTCAAAATTTTATTCAAAAAGGGGGGGCGCCGATAAAACTCCCGGCCAAAAAATCAAAAATGGGGGGGATCTTAAGTTAAAATCCTTTTTAAAGATTCGTTTAGCACCCCCGAGGGGTTACCTTTTGGGGGGGTTTTCTTTTGGAGGGAAAAAAAAAAAAAAGGTTTTAAATTCCTTTTCCCCTTTTTTTTAAAAAATTAAAATTCCCTTTTCCAAAATTTTTCCAATTTTTCCCATTTTTCCCTTTTTTAAAAATAAAAAAGGACCTTTTTCACATTTGGGCCCCCCCCCATCCCCCCCCCCCCTTTTGGTGGGTAAAAAAAAAGGGTTTTTTCCTTTCCCCCCCCTTACTTTAAATGAAACAGTTTAAGGCTTTTTTTCCCCTACCCCCCACCCGTGAAGGGTTAGCCGGGTTTTCTTCCCCCTTCACCCAAATTAAGTTTTAAATTTTAATATGGGCTACCGGCTTTTAGTTTTTGTTTTTTTTTTTTTGTTTGTTTAAAACAAATTTTTTTAGCTGTTTTCTCCAAAAAAAGCTTTTTTATTTTTATTTTTTTGGGAATTGGGAAAAAAACCGGAAAAATTCGATTACTGAAAAATTTCATTGGGGGTTTGGGAAATAAAGGGGGGGGAAACGGTCTGTTCCTTTTTTATTAAAAACCCCCCCCCAAAAATAGCCTTTTTTCAAACCCCCTGGTCCCGAACTTTTGCAAACATGGCTCAATCTTTTACGTTAAAAATGAAATTCCCAATTTTTCAGGGCTTCCGGTTTTGTGAAAATTTTTAAACTTTTAAATCTTCCGCAAAATTTAATTTAAATTAACCTTTATTTAAGGTTTTTTCCCCCTTCCCCTTTTTTTTTTTTTCCCCCAAAGGAAAAATTTTTAAACTAAACACCCCCCAAAAACGGTTTTAAAATTTATGGGGAAAAAAAAAAACAATTAGGCCCTGGGAATGAAAAAGGGGGGGAAAAATTGGTTTGAAACTGGACTTTTCCATTTAGTCGGAAACCCCTTTTTCTTTTTTGGGGGCAAGGGGATTTTTTTTCCCTTTTTTAAAAGGCAGAACCCTGGGTGGGGTTTCTTTATGATCCCACTTTTTGACTTTCTTTTTTAAAAAATTTTTTGGAAACTTTTTGGGGGGTTGGACCTTTTTTCCCGGGGAGTTTTTTCCCGGGGAAACTGTCTCCCCATTAAAAAAAACAGTGTTTGTTGGGGTTTTTCCCGCCCTTGGGGATATTTCGGGCCCCCCGGGAAAATTTGGGGGGAGGTCCCTTTTTGATAAAAAAAATGGGGGGAGATAAAAAGGTTTCCTTTTTTAACGGCTTTTTTTTTAAATTTGTTTTTTTTTTTTGTTTTTTTTTGTTTTTTTTTTTTTTGGAGGCCTTTCGGGGTTTTTTTCAAAATTACTTTTTAGCCCCCAAAAATCAAAAAACTTCCCAAACCGAAATTTCGGGGGGGAAGTGGGGTGCTAAGGGAAAAATTTTTTCCCTTTTTCCCCTGGTCCTTTAAAGGACTGGTTTTGTTTAGGTTTGCAAAATTTTCCCCAAAATTGGCCCCAAAAGGGGGGTTTTTTTTTTGGGTTTAACCCCTTTTAAGCAGACCAAGGGGTTTTCCCTTTCCCTTGGGAAAAGCTTTGTTTTTAAAAAGATTTTCCCAAAAATTCCCAAGTTTTGACCCCCCTTTGTTGAAAACAAGAAATTTTTCCCCCCTTTGGTTTTAGGGTCCGGGGGGGTTTAAACCATTTTTTATTTTCCAAATTTCGGGCCCTGGGACCTTTTTCAAAGGATTGTTTATTAGGTTTTAAAAAGTTACCATTTGGGAAAATTTTATGATGGCTTGCCAAAAACCCCTCAAAAATTTTTAAGGGCCCAAATGGGATGGGTGGCCCGGGGGTTGTGGGGTCCTTTAAATTTTGGGGCTAACTTCAATTTTGGCTATTTCAATTTTTTTTTTAAAAAACCCCAACCCGGGCTTTCTGGGTTTTCCCCCCCCCCCCCGGGGTGCTCCGCAATACATAAAAACTTTTTTTTCTTTTAAAACCCAAATTGAAAGGGGGAAAAATTTTTGGGGTTTGGTCTGTTGGCATGGGGGGAACAAAATTTTGATCTTTTTAGCCAAAAAGCCACAAGAGAAACTGTCCAAACATTTTTTCCCCTGCTCAGATTAAAACCCCAAAATTTAACGATTAGTGGGCCCTTGGCAGGAGGATTGGAAAACAGAGAGTAACAATCTTTCCGATCCGTCCCAAACCCCGGGGAATTCCCCAAAACTCGTGGGATCTAAGAGAAACTTTTCTTTGGGTGACCCGGTTTGAAACCCCACACTTTTTAAAGGGAAAAAAGTCCGTGGGATTCCGTACCCCCCTTTTAAAAACTTTCTTTTAGAGTGTTGGGATCCCTTTTGAGCACAAAAATTTTGTGGACCCCATAAATTTTTTTCCCCAGGGGTTTCGCCTGATGTGATCTTGATTTTTTGAGAGAGTTTAAATTTTTTTCATTGATTTAAAGATTTTAGGAAGAAAGTTTTTTAACGAAGTTTTGGTGTTTTTAGACGTGTCTTTTACGGATGTGTGAAAGTTTGTTTGTTTTTTGTTTTATTTTTTTTTTTTTTTTTTTTTCAAATGTGGGGGTTTTTTTTTAAAATGGTGACAGCCCTTTATTTTGGCCCTTTGGGTCGGGGGGGCTATAAGCAACATTATTTATCTTATCTTATCGCCGTCCCCCGGTGATCGATCAAGAAGCGGGGCGGTACCCCTTTGGACTTTGGAAAGTCTACGCCCTTTGGATTTGTTTGGGCGTCCCGCTGGAACGAAAAGCTGTTTCCCTGGTTCCCCTGGAACTGACGTGTAAAAAAAACTTTGCTTCAAACTGATAAGGGAAAGGCCCTTTCAGAAAATCCCAAGTTTTTCATTGGTGTCGCAAACATGTCACTGCTTTTAATGTAAAAAAAAAAACCCATGAGATTGCAAGAACCATCAGAATCGCTTTCTGTCGCCCTTGGGTTTTTGTGTAGGTCACGGCTGACGGCCCGTCCATTATGATGTCACATAAGAGTATTAACCCTCAGATTTGTTGATTACCTCCGTTTTCTTGATTTAAAGGGGAAAAGCCCTTTCGGGATCGATTTGTTGATCAGGGGCGAACGGATTTATTTTACCAATTTTTTCAAAAAATTTCATATTTTTTGCTAAGTGACCAAATTTTCGAAAACCCAAAAATGATTTTAAAGTTGTATAAGGATTTTTTATACACGGTTAAAGAAATAAAAGTTGCATCATTTTTAACCCTACTTTTTTATATATGGCGGGAAAACCATACTTTAAATCAGAAATTGAAAACAGTGGGGAATTGTTAGAGTCTTAGGAAAACCGCGTCATTGGGAAATAAATTTTAGGACTTTTTTTTTTTGTGGTTCTTTTGAGCCCACCGTAGCATTTCCCCATGATGTCATTCCCCTTCCCCCCTCCCACAAGGCCTGGGTCGTCCTTGCCCCCCCCCCCCCCCCACCCCCCCCCGATTTTCATTCCCCAGGGAGTAACATGGAGAGGAAACCCTGGAGACTGGAGAGGAAAACCCCTGTGAGAATGGGGAGGAAACCCCTGTAGAATGGAGAGGAATCACTGTGTAGCATGGGGAGGAAACACGGAGCGGAGAGGGAAAACATGTGTAGCAGGAGAGGAAATCACAGTTGAGGTTGTCATGAGAGCACCTGCTATGTTTGTTGGGAAACTTGAACAACTCTCGAAGTGACGCATTCATGAAATGGATGAAACCTGACTCCAGTTCAAGTCCTCCCAGTTGAACCTATAGTGAACTCAACTGTTTGCAGGGGCCAATCATGAGGAGAAAAATCCCACAAAATATAAATGGCTCTGAAGGGAATCGAACCCACAACCACCCAGCCAGGAATCTGTGATGTTAACCATAGTGTTTGGTCAGCTGGTAGGAGAGCAAGTCTTGTACAATCTGCATCATCTGAAGAGGAATAAATACAGTAAGAACACATAGTACTGTAAAGCCTCTGAAGAGGAATAAATACAGTAAGAAGACATAGTACTGTAAAGCCTCTGAAGAGGAATAAATACAGTAAGAAGACATCGTACTGTAAAGCCTCTGAAGAGGAATCACGGCACACGAAACCCAGCCGTTTGCTCTGCACTCAGTGTCAGCGAGACTTAGGCATTTTTCTGGCCCAAGCTATATAAAGCCGCCAGCTATCAACCAATCAGCGTCAACGCGCGCACTGCAACCGGCCTTCAGCAGCAGAAAGAACGACGCGCGACCCGCCATGTTGAGCGTGGTGTTGTCTGTGGTGAATTTGTGCAAAAAGTGCGAATTTCGGTGTGGTTTGGATACTGCAGTTCATCATCTTCGGTGGTTGCTGTGTTCAAATAGTCTTAGCTCTGTAAAGAAGTAGACAGGATATCACTTTTGTCCAGATCTTCAAAACACCAAATTGATCAGTGCGAGCGACTGGAAAAAGTTTCATTCTTTGAGATAAGTAAAATTCGTGCATTTTGGGGTTTGTTGACAATATTAAAACTTAAATTCAGGTCTTTTGGGGTTTTTTGTCCGCTTTTACAATTGTTCTCTGGAAATTTTTTAGTTTCCAGTATTAAGTTATCAAAGTCATATACCTGCAACGGGCCGCTGGAAGGCTATACGTTGGGTTGTTAAAGTACTGAAAACCGTTCTTATTCCAGGCCCAGTACAGCCTCTCCGTGTCTGACGTCACTGTCTGTGTCGGTTTAACACGCAGCGTGCGTGCTCTCTGCTAGGCTTCGTGCTGTTCGTTTTCTCTCTCTCTCTCTTTCTCTCTCTCTCTCTCTCTCTCTCTCTCTGGTTGTCTGTCTGTCTGTCTGTCTCTCTCTGTCTCTGTCTCTGTCTCTCTCTCTCTCTCTCTCATCTCTCTCTCTCTCTCTCTCTCTCTCTCTCTCTGCATGCTTACTGACTTTTGTCATTGCAGGAGTCATCATTTTCCCCCTGTGTTTTCTTCACTTAAGAATTCGGCGGCTTTTCCCCGTATTAACTTCCTCGCAACTTCAGTCCCCCGCCCCTGTGCTTTGACTTACTAACTGATTGATTCTTTTCCCTGTCTGCAGTGTGTGTGTGTGGGGTGCGGGCGCGTGTGCATGCCACGTGCGGTCGTGCGTGCGTGTGTGTGTGTGTGTGTGTGTGTGTGTGGTGTGGGTGTGTGGTGTGTGTGTGTTGTGTGAGAAGAGAGAGAGAGATGAGAGAGAGAGAGAGAGAGAGACAGTTGCGCGTCAGTGACTAATTGTGTGTACTGCACTGTGTCTTTTCAGATTTAAAGTTAATGGAATGTGCATGAAAGTGTACATTGCCATCCTTGGTGTCTAGTTGTTGTGTGTGTGTGTGTTGTGTGTGGTGTGTGTGTGTGTGTGTGTGTGACTGAAGATGGCGTCCGTTCAGCACACAGAAACTAATCGTACAGTGAGACTGAACTCTTTATGTTAGACTATGTGGTGGTCGGTCAAAACCAACCCGTTACAGGAAAACAATTTATTGCAATAAATATGCATCAGAACTGGAACAGTTATATGGACTTATCATTTCTGAAGAAACAGAGGGCAAGCTGTACTCTAGAACAATGTGTAACAATTGTTATGGTTATATGAAACGGAAAAAAAAGTGCTGCTGTTCTCCAATCAATAAAAGAACAGATAGCCATTCACATAGCCTGTGGACTGAGTTTGACCCAACGATTGAAGAAGCTGATTGCACTGTGTGCCACACGTTTCATGAACAGTCCAAACCACGTAGACCTGTTAAAAAAAGGAAACTGGACCCCTAGCAAATCAAAACAGAACAGTCGGCAGCAAGGAAATCTGCGATGACAGTAAGAAAGGTGAGTCGCTTGACACAGGTAGTGTAGGTGATAATTCTGACAGTGCCGTTCCTTATTCAGATGGGATATTTGTGGCAGCAATGTTGCAGACGACATAGCAAGAGACAGGACAATGACCACCACTTGTAACACAAATATAGATCAGAGTGATGACAACGTTGATGGAATCAGTGAGCAAGCTTGTAATACAGGCCCTCCTAGTAGTAGTGATGACGTCAATGTCAGCAACGTCACTGCAACTGAGACAGTGCATGATAGTAGTGTGGCCGACATAAGTGAAGTTCTTGACAATACCCTCAGTGGTGCCTGTGAAGAAACATCTCTCAGCAGCAATAACACTAGCAGAACAGAAGCTGACAGCAGTGACAGAGGAGCAATGTTCCAGCCTTCAGCATCGTCAACACCTCAACAGAAGACTGTCAAAAGGCGGCTGTTGGACTTTCTCAATGCCCGAAGGCCAGACTTCTTTCAGAATGATGCCAACAATATGAGCAGTTTACAAGTCCAAACAGAGATCGATAAGGTATCAACTGACTGCACATCAGGAATGCAAAACAGTCAGTGCTGAGCACACCTGTAACTAGCCCTCATACACAGATTCAGGGACAAAAAAACCACACAAAACAGTGAAGCACCGCTCATCACAAACTGAGAAAAGAAAATTAGTTCGACCACTAGAAGATTTGTGTGCACCTCTGACAGCTGGAGAAGAAGCATATCTCACTCGTTTAGTCCGTATCAAAATGGAACAATCCAGTGACAAACAGACTGTTGCATGCAAAACTAGGGGTCAGCCTATAATTCTAAAAAAGATCATCAAAGCCAGAAAGTCTTCAGCCTTTGCAAGTACTCCCACTAGAAGGAAAAGAGGACAGCAAGTTGCACAAATCCGCAAAGAATATTCAGTGCTTCGGAGTCTGATTTGTTGAAACAGCAAAGCACTGAGCTTAGATTCACCGGAAAAAAGAAAAAGGACAGAGATACTAAAAGCTGCTGGTTGTTTGAAAGGACAGTCACTGCAAAACAGGCAACAAAATGAAAGCAAGAATGTTGCTGACTTGGCAAAACAGAGGCATTTAGGAAGATATCAAAACAGGCAGGGATAACACTTGATAGTGAGGAAAAGACAGACAGTTTCAAAACAGTTTGAAGTGTGGAAAGATTCGGGTAGACTGGAAAAAAACTAATCTTCCATGAACAGAAAACTAACAGAGATGAAAAGAAAAGTACCCTGTGGTGCGGGTTGAAGATTTGCCAAACATTCCTGAAAAAAACTGTTAGACCAGTATGAAGAAAAGAAGTTGTTGACATGGCATCATAACACATTCCTGAAAATGAAATATGGGTGAAAGTTGGAGGTGATCATGGGGTGGGCAGTTTCAAACTGGTCATGTCTGTCGCAAATGTTGAAAAACCCCAATGCCAAGGAAAACTGTTTCCTGGTCTGCATAGTAGAGGCAAAAGACAGCAGGCAACATCGAACAGTTTTGAATCTTTCAAATGAATCTGCTTACAAAAACAGTCGGATTGAAAACAATCATTTGTTGGAAAGGATTAAGATTCGTTCTGTTGGGAATTATGTTTCTCCGGAAAGTGGGCTGTCTGAGCTCAGGGTTGCCACAAGTACAAGCAAAAAGTCAGATCGATGGACAACAAGAAGCAGTGATCTTGGGATACAGAAAGCAGCAAAGCTTTTAAGAAAGAAAAGATGAAGTTGTCAGGAAGGTGCAGAAATCTCAGGCCAAGTGTTGAGAATTTATCTAGCCAATTGTGGCTGCCCTATCATACCTTTGGATGTCCCAAGCCCTACTTCAGATCTTTTGGGGAATTGTCTAAGAAGTTGATCATGGAAGCTAGATTGCTAAGAAAGTAGGACCAAAATGAAGAGCTACAATCTGGGAGTTTAAAGGGAAATATGTAAGGGTAAACGGAGTTTCAAAGAAAGTACGAGGCTTGAAAGGCCTGAACTTTCAAAAAGTGAGCACTGAAGGCTTGCATTTCTAAGTGTCAAGACCAGAGTGTCACTAGTGACTTTTATAGACACTGCAACAAATACCTCAAAGCAGAGGTCTTAGTCTTTACACATTGAATACATAATATATGCAGACGACAAAGCTCAGGCATAGGAAGAGAAATAAACGTAAACACACACCTTGAAAAGGCTATTCCAATGCACACCTACTGTATAGCAGCTTTTGAAGGATTTTAATGAGATCCACTCGCAACGACCAGTATATGACACTGTTACAGAGCGTACTTTGGTCATCAATCAATGTTCCAAAGACACATCCTTGAGACCACTGTCTGACGGATCGGAGGTACCCGCTGTGCCACCGTCCCGCTGTGCCACCCGCTATGCCGCTTTAGAGGCGGGCTCGTGCAAATGCAAACCAAACCATAGGGTAGGGTTAGGGTTAGGGTAGGGTTAGGATTGGTTTGAGGGTGGGATAGGGTTAGGGATAAGGTTAGTTAGGCGATAGGGTTAGGGTTAGGACGCATAGGGTTAGGTTGGTAGGTTAGGGAAAGGGTTAGGGTTCGCGCAGTAACGAGCCGGGGAGTGAACGAGCCGGGGGAGTAGATAGGGTTGGTCGGGTGCTTGGGACAAGGGGACGGCGGCTAGGTGACGCGCCAACGATACCTCCCGACTGGATCCAGAGGTGGAAATTTGGGTTTGCTTTACTTGTGAACAGGGGAGAAGGTATGCATGCCACTGTCAACCAGCTGAAGCGCAGAGCATGGGGTATTAGAAAAGATGACCAACATGGCAAGAGCAATGGATGCAAGCCCCCCCATAATGCAGGACACGCCAGAAAAAAAGAAGGAAAGGCAAAGTAACATTCCAAATTTTAGACAATGGACAACCATTGGTTGGTGTGTGTGTGTGTGTGATGGTGTGTGTGGTGTGTGTGGGTGTGTGTGTGTTTCACCAATAACTGCACGCCCATTGTAATCCAAATTTTAATGCGCAAGCTCATAGTTTATGCATTATCTCAGGTGCCAACTTACACAGTCATCGTGTTTCGTGTTCTCTATGTTGTATAAGTCTAGTGTCATTCTGTTTGTCAAAGTCCATAGCTTTTAAAGCTTTTTTGTTATTTAATTTGTTTTCTTTGTTGTTTGGATGGTTGGGTTGGCTGATGGGTTTTTGTTGTCCTTGTTGTTGTTGTTGCTTTACTGTATGAAAATCGCACTTTTGTTTGTAAAGTCAGTAAGTCTCAAGTTTGTTCTGTTCTTTGCAACTGAGCCCTGTGTTATTCATTCATTGCACTGCACCCATATAGACTGCTTTCTTTTAAAGAGTAAGACCGTTTTTTTTTTGTTTTTTATTTTGGCATGTTACATTTAACTTACCGTAGACAATAACCAGTTTAATTCCCACCCCCACCCCACCCCACCCGCCCTCACTGCTCCTCCATGATCGAGTACTTGCTTGCTGGCAACCAACGCGACAATTTCCAAATCAGTTCTCAGGGAAGTGATAAAGAGAATCAGTCTGTGAGACTCTTAGTGTTTGCATACAAGGAAAACAGCAATACGTATTACATCTTCCAGTAACGGACAGTCCGTGACAAGTAACATGCAGAGCTGAGTTTTAACAATGATGGATACCTGCGATATGACCACGCTGCACAACTGTGAGTACAAAAACTCTCTGTCTTCCTCTGTCCCTGTCTTGCATTTCCCCCCCCCCCCCCCCCTTCCCCCCCCCCCCCCCCCCCCCCCCCCCCCCCCCCCCCCCCCCCCCCTTCTTCCCCTCTAAGCTCTTTTTCTTTCGCCCCGTCTCGCGTTGCTTTGATCTCTATCTCACCTTTCTCTCTCCCTCCCCCAAAACATGCCATGAGTGTGTTGTGTGTTTTTTGTGTGTAAAAAACTCAGCAGTTACAAACGTAGCGTAAAAAAGCATGAAACATTTCACACCAAAATCTGTTTTATGTTTAAAGTGGAAATTAAGCATGTTTACAATCACAGCAAAAACAAATGGGATGAAACACGCAAACCAAAATCTGTTCATGTTTATTTTTGAAATTAAGCATGTTTCACTCACAGCAAAAAAAAAAAAGCATGAAACACGCAAAACAAATTGTGTTTTACTAGTTTTTGTGTGTTTACGTCCCGCGTCTGGTGAATGGGCTTTACAACGTTTTGAGGACAGCAAACAGTGACGTAAGTATTACCGTAAGTATTAATCTCTCTCTCTCTCTCTCTCTCTCCCTCTCTCTCTCTCTCTCTCTTTTCCCCTCTCTCTCTCTCTCCTCCTCTCTCTCTCTCTCTCTCTCCCCCGTGTGTGTGTGTGTGTGTGTGTGTGTGTGTGTGTGTGTGTTTTGTGAGTTTTCCGGCGGGAAAAATCACACACGCAGACAGACACACGAGCGCGTTCAACACCAACACTAGAAAACGCGCCACAGTTGTAAGTGGATTTTGTTAATCAGTCCGAGGGAAAAAGATTGTCTTTAAGGAGGTTTTGTGTGTTGTTGTTGTCTTCAATTTAACGTCTTTCCACATAAAGTGATATTAGACGGTGTATGTGTTATTTGTGTGTGTGTGTTTCTTTGCCCTATATCTGTCTCTCTCTTTGTCTGTCTGTCTGTCTGTCTTTTGCCTCTCTCTCTCTCTCTCTCTCTCCTCTCTCTCTCTCTCCTCTCTCCCCTCTCTCTCTCTCTCTCTCTCTCGCCTTGTCGGGCCACAGTACGGTAATTGTAATGTTGTTTATAGCCAAGCCGACCGCAAAGGCCATATCGCGGCTGACACAGCAGTGCAAGTGGCTCTGGCAAAAACACATTCCGATCGCCCACAGCGTGTACCCGCGCGCTGTAGGCCTACACAGTGATGCTGCCGTCCCGCGAGAAGCTGTAAGGAATGCGCGGGCGGGATGGGATGGGGTGGTGAGAGGTGGGGTGGAGGGTTTGGGGGCTGGTTAAAAATAGCGGGCCTCCCTAGCCGGCCGATTGTTTAAATGCATTGCGCCGTGGAATAAATACAGTAAGAAAACATGTACTGTAAAGCCTCGAAAGAATAAATACAGTAAGAAGACATAGTACTGTAAAGCCTCTGAAGAGGAATAAATACAGTAAGAAGACATAGTACTGTAAAGCCTCTGAAGAGGAAAAATACAGTGACACACATAGTACTGTAAAGCCTCTGAAGAGGATAAATACAGAAGTGGGGGGGGGGGGGGCACGCGGGGGGCGGCACGCGGGCCCGGGGGCCCACAACTTACGCTCCCGACTGGATCCGGGGGGAAATTTTGGGGTTGCTTTATTGGTAAACAGGGGGAAAAGGGTTTTGCATGCCACTGAAAACAGTAAAGGAGAGCTGGGGTTTTAAAAAAAAAAAAAAAGAGGGGGACGATCAGCAAGAGAAAATGGATGCAAGCCCCCCCAAAATGAGGAAAGCCGAAAAAAAAAAAGGGAAAGGCAAAGTCTTTCCAAATTTTAGAAAGGGACAAAATTGTGTGGGGTGTGTGTGTGTGTTGTGTGTGGGGTTTTGTGTGGTGGTGTGTCTTTCCCCAGATAACGCCCCTTGTAGTATCATAAAGCGCGCTGCTTTTTTATCTTTATCTCGGGTCCCAATTACACAGTATTTTTTTTTTTATGTTGTATAAGCTAGTGTGTTTGTTTTCATTGTCCTTGCTTTTAAAGCTTTTTTGTTTTTAATTTGTTTTCTTTGTTGGTTTGGATGGTTGGGGTTGGGCTGACTGGTTTTTGTTGCCTTGTTGTTTGTTGTTGTTTTACTGTATGAAATCGCAGTTTTTGGTTTGGTAGCGTAACCCAAAGTTTGTCTGTTCTTTGAAAACTGAGCCTGTTTTTATTCTTCATTCACTGCACCTATAGATGCTTTTTTTAAGGTAAAGACCGTTTTTTTTTTTTTTTTTTTTATTTTGATGTTCATTTACTTTCCGAGACAAAAAACTAGGTTTCCCCCCCCCACCCCCCCCACCCCCCCCTCATGCCCCTCCATAGTGAGTATTGTGGCTGGAAACCAACGCGAAATTTCCAAAATTTAAAAGGGAAAGTGATAAAGAAAAACATCTGTGAGATTCTTAGTTGTTTGCATACAAAGGAAAACAGAAATACTGTTTATCTTTTCCCCAGTAGGGACAGTCCGGAAAATAGCATCAGGCGATTTTTAACAATGATGGATCCCGGATAGGGACCCCCTGACAACTGTGAGTAAAAAACTCTCTGTCTTCTCTTCCGTTTTGCTTTTTCCCCCCTCCCCCCCCCCCCCCCCCCCCCCCCCCCCCTTTTTTCCCCCCTTAGAGTCTTTTTTTGGTTCGCTTTTGCTTTGTTTTTTCACTCTTTTTCTCCCCCACCACATGCCTTGAGTGTGGTGTGTGTTTTTTTGTGTGTGAAAAAATCAGATGTTACAAACTAGCGAAAAAAAGCATGAAACTGCCCCCAAAAATTGTTATGTTTATGTGGAAATTAAGATGTTACCACGAAAAACAAATGTGAAAACGCCCCCCTTGTTCGTTTATGGGGAAATTAAGCAGGAAAACTACGCAAAAAAAAAAAGCATGAAACACAAAAAACAAATTGTGTGATTTCTGTGTGTTTACGTTGGTCTGGTGAATGGGCTTGAAAATTTTTGGGACAGAAACATGAGGTAAGTATACCTATATTAAATCTCTTCTCCTCTCTCCTCTCTCTCTCCCCTCTCTCTCTCTCTCTTCTCTCTCTCTCTCTTCTCTCTCTCTCTCCCCCCGTGTGTGTGTGTGTGTGTGTGTGTGTGTGTGTGTGTGTGTGTGTGTGAGTTTTCCGGCGGAAAACTCACACACGCAGACAGACACACGAGCGCGTTCAACACCAACACTAGAAAACGCCCCAACAGTTGTAAGTGGATTTTGTTAATCAGTCCGAGGGAAAAGATGTGTCTTTAAGGAGGTTTTGTGTGTTGTTGTTGTCTTCAATTTAACGTCTTTCCACATAAGTGATATTAGACGGTGTGTGTGTATGTTATGTGTGTGTGTGTGTTTCTTTTTGCCCTATATCTGTCTCTCTCTTTGTCTGTCTGTCTGTCTGTCTGTGTCTCTCTCTCTCTCTCCTCTCTCTCTCTCTCTCTCTCTCTCTCTCTCCTCTCTCTCTCTCTCCTCTCTCTCGCCTTGTCGGTCCAGCAGTACGGTAATTGTAATGTTGTTTATAGCCAACCCGACCGCAAAGGGCCATATCGCGGCTGACACAGCAGTGCAAGTGGCTCTGGCAAAAACACATTCCGATGGGCCCACAGCGTGTACCTCGCGCGCTGTAGGCCTACACAGTGATGCTGCCGTCCCGCGAGAAGCTGTGAAGGAATGCGCGGGCGGGATGGGATGGGGTGGTGAGAGGTGGGATGGAGTTGGGCGCTGGTTAAAAATAGGCGGGCCTCCCTAGCCGGCCGAGTTGTTATAATTGCATGCGCCGTGGAATAAATACAGTAAGAACACATAGTACTGTAAAGCCTCTGAAGAGGAATAAATACAGTAAGAAGACATAGTACTGTAAAGCCTCTGAAGAGGAATAAATACAGTAAGAAGACATAGTATGTAAAGCCTCTGAAGAGGAATAAATACAGTGAGCACACATAGTACTGTAAAGCCTCTGAAGAGGAATAAATACAGTAAGAAGACAGTACTGTAAAGCCTCTGAAGAGGAATAAATACAGTAAGAAGACAGTACTGAAAAGCCTACATAAACTATCAGTAGTGGGTGAACGGTCAGAATTGTCTGCAGTAAAGACTGAACTGAAATATTAAACATTAGATACTTTCTCTTTGAACCTGAATTCAGTTGTTTTTTTGTGTGTGTTTTTTAGGTGCATAGAGCAATTGCACAGATTTGAGAATCTGCTTAGAGAGAGAGAGAGAGAGAGAGAGAGAGTGTGTGTGTGTGTGTGTGTGTGTGTGTGTGTGTGAAAGCAACATTTAAGACAACCATGGCCTTTTCGCAATAGATAAACCTGAATGTCAGTAATGGAGAGATCATGGGGTTTTCATCACCAGTCAAACTCACTGCTGGTTATTTTACCCCAACTTGATTTTTGAGTCCTTCCACCTGCTGGACCATCCCCAGGCAATGTTCAGCCTTTTTCCACTTCCTTAGGTCTCCTGTCTGAACATACCATCATCTCTCTTGTATGGAAACTGTTCATAGTGGTGCTTGCAGTCCCATGCTTGTGGAGTGGATTGTGACATAGTGCATGATGGATTGTTGACATGACAGTGGACCGTCCAGCCCTTGATGCACTTTTGTCACCAGTGTGACATCGTGAGCTCATACTACATGGTGTGCAGCCCAGCTTCCTGATACACACTTGCAACACAGTGTGTGGGTTCACGTCATAGTGAATTTCCAACCTCCTGTCATAAGTGAGTCGTCATAGCGTATTTTGGGTTTGCGGGTTACGTGTAGTGGAAGTGTATAGCTACGGACTGTTCATCCCCACCATGTATACACCTGCAGTGTTCATTGGGGAGTTATGGTAATTGAGATTTCAACCTCGTGTTCCAGTCCTCCCATCCCCATCCTATCCCCTTCCTCCCGCCACCTCCCTTTTTCCTCCGCACCTTCTTCATTTTGGCCGTTATCTTCTTCGGGACCCATTTCACTCTGCCGTTTCAGCATTGTCTTCCATCTTTCCCACCTGTATTTCCCCTTCCTGCGTCCCCTGTTTTCTTCTTCCTACCGTCCCCATGTCTGCTTCCTTCCTGCCTCCCCCTCTCTTCTTTTCTTTAAGCCACCCTGTCCCCTTCTTCCTGCCACTCCCCATAAATTCCTTCTTCCTGCATTTGTATTTTGTGTGTGTGTGAATTTGCTCTACCTATCATTCTTTAGACTTCTTATCCCTTTTTCTGTGTGATTTAAACCCAAACTCATCATAAGCCCCTGAATCCTCTTTCTTATATTGCCTTTTCATCATGAAATTTTTTTATTATTGTTTGTTGTGTTATTTGATTATATACATTAAAAATTTGAAGTTAACTAAAAAAATAAAATACATGTGCTTTGTGTTAAATTTGTGAATGTAAACCTGACTGCATTTTGTAAGCCTGGATCATGATCTTTTATGTTGTGTCACGGGGTTGTATGGCATGAAAATTGTCTATATATAAATCATGTCTTGTAAATTGTGTTATTTTGTTCTGTGTTGCAGCCTTTTCTGTGCCATTGTAACTATAGAACGGGATGAAGGTCGATACCCATGTGTTTGTGTATGTGTGCGATGGGGTTGTAAGGCTGTGCATGTTTGTTTGTTGGATAGATACTTTAATTTAAGTTCTTCACCTCAGTGACTGGACAATAAAAAATTGCCAAAAATAAGTGCATGTGAAGTATTTTTTATGTTGATGTTTTTGACGTGATTTTTGAGTGATGAATGGAATCATTATGCCTCATTGTATTTGGATTCTACAAACACAATGTGTGTGTGTGTGTGTGTGTGTGTGTGTGGTGTGTGTTGGGGTGTGTGTGTTTTGTGTGTAGGGTGTGTGTGCTCGTGCAGGTTTCTCTTTGTATGTTCAGATCACTCTACTGCTCTCACTCTCAGCGGAAAATGGCCCCTATTTTTTTTTCTTTGTAGTGGTCTCAGCAGAAAAAAAAAACATCTGTTGGACCAAAAAAAATGTATGCTTGGAAAGAGCAGAAAGAGTGTTTGCACAGTAGTAAGGTGTGAACTGTGGGAACAGGAGGCTGTGCTGTGGTCCACCCCTCCCCTCTCCCTCTTCTCTCTGGAAAGAGCAGAAAGAGTGGTTGCACAATAGTACGGTGTGAACTGTGGGAACAGGAGGCTGTGCTGTGGTCCACCCCCCCCCTCTCCCTCTTCTCTCTGGTTTTCAAACACTTGGATGATAAACTGCCCCACTCCCCTTCCTCCATCCCCTGCTTTTACCAAATTTCTGCCTTTCATGCTTTGCTTTAATTCCATGGCCATCAATGTTTGCTGTTGATAAACACAGCATTCTACAAGATGCAAGAAAGAATTGGACACAGTAGGAAAAGAGTAGTTTGGGGAGAAAGAGAGAGAGTCTGTTCACAATGGCCTTTGTTGTTAGGGGCAAATGTTTTCTGGAAGACTTTGAGCAATGTGTGTGTGCATGTACGCACACATGTGTGTGTATGTAAACAAACATGATGATGTTTAAGAAATTGATTCTCAGTCTGCAATTTTTTTTCAGATGACTGTGCAAACATGAATCTTGTTTTGACTGCAATATTGTGGTCTCCTTTTAATTATTAGGAGTTGAATTTGTTTTTGTAGTTTGTATGTTATCATTCCTGTCATTAAAACCAAATGAATATTTGTGTACTTTTTGTTGTTGTTGTTGTGCAGGAACTGTGTATGAATGTTGATCTATCCACACTTAAAAATTTATGTTCATTGTTTCTCTCAATCATTCACCAATGTACTCATTTCACTTTCCTTTCTCTCTGTCTGTCCCTGGCTGTCTGTCTGTCTGTCTTCTGTCTCTCACTGTCAATGTCACTCAGTCTTCACAATGTACAACCTTCACATGCTCAGTCACATACACACATGTACATGCAGTCTATGCAATCACAGTTGATTCTTTAATAGAGAGAAGATTCTATTATGATTTCTCTGTTATAGGACAGTTTGGGATGTTGATTTGGCACAGAATGTTTGTCTAATTGAACAAACAGAAGAACTTTGTTTTCTTTTGTTGCTGGGGTGTAGCAGGCTGTGGATGGGCATTTTCAACATGAAATTGTGATTTCAATTGAACAATAAATTCTCTGTAGAAATGCAAACCAATATAGATGGTGTAAAATAGGAGTCACACATTTTACTGATGCTGGACAGAGTCATGAAATGGAATGGAGACAGAATGGAGTCACACATGTACTGATGCTGGAGTCACAATGTATGATGCTGGACAGAGTCATGAAATGGAATGGAGCGCAGAATGGAGTCACACATGTACTGATGTTGGAGTCACACATGTACTGAGCATGAAATGGAATGGAGCGCAGAATGGAGTCGCACATGTACTGATGCTGGAGTCACACATGTACTGATGCTGGAGTCACACATGTACTGATGCTGGACAGAGTCATGAAATGGAATGAAGCACAGAATGTGCTTTGTTCTGTCAGCATAGGCAGTGTTCTGTGGAATGGAATTAGATTTTGTGAAGACTTCATATCATCTGTCCTCTGTAGATGGAGTGTGGCTGCCTCTGTGGCAGGGTGAACAAAAACAGCCCTACACGATGACCACTCCCTGTATGAAATGTGTTCAGTGACCTGGTCATTGTTAAGATGCATCAGGTGACTCCAAGAGTGTTCAGGTGATAGATACAAGCCATTGTCACTGTCATCTCATTTCATTGCTCTCACCAACTCACACATCATTCAGTTCCAGGTGACTCCAAGAGTGTTCAGGTGATAGATACAAGCCATTGTCACTGTCATCTCATTTCATTGCTCTCACCAACTCCACATCATTTAGTTCCAGGTGACTCCAAGAGTGTTCAGGTGATAGATACAAGCCATTGTCACTGCATCATTTCATTGCTCTCATCCAACTCACACATCATTCAGTTCCAGGTGACTCCAAGAGTGTTCAGGTGATAGATACAAGCCATTGTCACTGTCATCTCATTTTATTGCTCTCACCAACTCACACATCATTCAGTTCCAGGTGACTCCAAGAGTGTTCAGGTGATATACAAGCCATTGTCACTGTCATCTCATTTCATTGCTCTCACAACTCGACATCATTCAGTTCCAGGTGACTCCAAGAGTGTTCAGGTGATAGATAAAGCCATTGTCACTGTCATCTCATTTCATTGCTCTCACCAACTCACACATCATTCAGTCCAAGCACACATGGAGAGCATATACAGGATTGAGCATTATTGTTTTTTTCTGACCTGGCCTCTACAGTAGGTAAAGTATACTCATCGCTACAGAAAACAACTTGCCCATCAAATGGCCATGGTTTTAAATCATGTAAAATTTTAAATCATAAGATATAGGGAAGCACATCCACACAAATTTAGTAATACTGTGCAAATGCCTAATTCTGAAGTCAGTCTGTGGTCTGTCTGCCCGTTTATCTTTCTCTTATTTTCGTGCGCGTGCCCCCCCAACCCAACCCCACAACACACACACACACCAACACCACACACACACACCACACACACACACACACACACACTAAATGTTGATGGTCATAAGCTCCCGAAAATACGAAATTTTATTATCCACCTTTGTATAACTATAGGAATGATGGTAAAAAGATTCAAACTGCATTTATGTGAGAAGGATCTAAATTATTGTCCTCTGAACCTCCTACTCCCACTAATGCTGAGTTTTCGCAACTGGGGTTACTGTAAACTGAACAAGCAGACAAATTTAAACACATTTCTGCTTACTACCCAGTGGCCCAAAGGCAGATAATACAGACTGGATAAAAAACCTTCCTTTGTCAAACAACAATGGGTAATACTGGAGATTTTAATGCGCATGCTCCATTTTGGGAATATGGTTGCACCACTATAACTTGCAACCGTTTAGTGGAAATATTGTTGACTCAAATTGTTTTATTAAACGACGTAGTGTTACCAGACTGCCAGACATTCCTCTCATAACCTACTTCTATTGATTTATCTTTAATTTCTCCGAATGGCAGCAAACTCGGATGGTCAACAGAGGAGGATACTTTGGCAGCGATCATTCCAATCATCATACAGTTAAAGGACATGTTGAAAATGAAGAGAATGGAAATGAAGATAGCATCCAAAGTTTTCATATAAAAATGCAAATGGTCTCTATATGAATCGATCTTGTCCAATACACATTTCAGTAGTATTGAAAATGAAGGTATAGATCATATTATACAGAGTTTTGTCGACATGTCTTACAGGCTGCCGGAAAATCTATTCCTATTTGTAAAGATGCCCAACAGTGGAAATATGTGGTAATTCATGGTGGAATTTAGATTGTGCGATAGCTGTAGCTCTTAAAAAGAAGCTTATAAAGCTTGGCTGAAATAGAACAGATGAAAATTTCCTAGCGATGAAAATGCCAAAATAACAGTAACAGGCTAGCCGAGCGAAAAGATACATTTCTAGATTTTGTAGAACCAAAATATGGGAATCAAAAGATATATACTGAACAACATTAAAAACGCACCGCTTGCCAAAAAACCCAGAAAAACGTTGGTAGTTCAAATTATTTAATGAAAGTAAGCATAATTTGATTACGCATCCATTTTTCAATTAAACAAAATTTTCTGTTTTGACAAGAATGGCCGAATTCATCTGAAATTAAGCTGGTGACTTCACTAGGGTCCCTGTCAAAAAGTAACCACGACGAGCTTTGTCCGTCCTTGACTCTAATACCGATTTGTGTCCGCCATTGCCCTGAGCACGCTTGGCACGCCTCCTAAAGGAGTAGACAAGGTTTTTGCAAGAACGCCTGTGGCAGTCCATCCCACTCCTCGGTCAGTGCGTGCCTCAAATGATCGAGAGTCTTGGACTCTTCCACGGCCAAAAACGCCCCACTCATCCCGGAACGTGTTCAAGGGGAGCCATGTCAGGGACAAGAGGGCCGGGCAACACGGCCAATGTTTTCGCCTGGAGAAACACAGCGGTTTGGCTCTTGCGGTGTGGGGGTCGTGCTTTATCAGCTGGAAGAACTGCAGCTCCGGGTGCTGGCCAAACAGTGGGACGACGTGGTTCTGCAGCACCTGCTGGACTTGTTGGCATTGCCCATGGTTGTCAAAAAAGTACAGAGGTGCCCGGGTAGTCATGACTGAATGCCCCCCAAACCATCAGACTGCCCCCTCCCCATCTAATGGTTTTCAAACACGCAGCAGTTGGGGTAGCGTTCCCCGACACCCTCCAACTCTCATTCTCCCTCAGCATGAGATAACGCGAATCGACTTTCGTCAGAAACAGCACAGCTCTCCACTGACGTGTGTCCATGGCAGATGCTGTTGGCCCACTGCAGGCGTTGCTGACGGTGTCTACGGGTTTAGGACTGGCCAACCCTGAGGGCGTCCCTTTCATTGAGCCCTGATTCTTGCAATCGACGTCAAAAGGTTTGTCCAGACACTGGACCCCGTCGACCAACTACCTGGCGACATGTTTCTGCTGCTGTAAGAATCGATTACGAAGATGAAGCTGTCGAATGTTATCGATCTTGCGCTGGTGTGGAACACGAGGGTTGGTCCGTTTGGGGCCGATCAGTGGTGAACCAGTTGCTGCCAAACGTTGTGATGGCCTTACAATTGTAGTGTGACGTTTTTCTAGTTCATTGTCTGTGCATCTCTCGATGACATACCGACCATTAACATCCAATGGCTCGCTCGCGTTCTTGCATAGTACAGTCGCGCATTGTTTCGGACCACTTCGCCTGGTCGAATGACAACTGATACCGTTTTCCAGTCGGCATGACTTCAAACTCACCATTTGAGTACAAAGAAACAGATGACTACGTTCAGTCTCGGCCCCAGTGGCAAGAAAAGTGTTGTGGGCGAGTTGCACGTGGGCGTCACACGAACGTCGCAAGCGCGAGAAACCAATGGCAGTGTGAAATCTGTGTCCCTTAAAAATTGTGTTAATAACCAATCCAAATACACATTTTTTCCAAATGGGGAAATCGGCAAATCAAAAACGGTGCGTTTTTATTGTATGTTCAGTAACATAAGGTTTTGGAAAATGGTAAAAAAATTGAAAAATGGTTATTGCTTGCAACAGTACCCAATAAGTTAGATAATAATGCTCTTCCATCCTCACAGGAAAGCTGAGGCATTCGTCAAAATATTTTCAGAAAATAACTTGCTGTCTAGTCTTAGTCCATCTATCAGGTGTTATTAGAGAGAGAAGAAAAACGAACTATCATCAGGATCCACCACCAAATCATTTCCATTATTTAAACGCTCCTATTACATATGATGAATTTTGGGAGACGTTAGAATCTTTTTCTTCAAATTCAAGTGCTGTTGGCCTAGATGGTATATCCATCAACTGTTATACACTTGCCTTCACATTGGAAACGATTACTGCATTCATTTTACCAAAAATGTTGGTTTAATGGAACTCTCCCTTGTATCTGGAAGAGATCTGTTGTAGTCCCAGTTCCAAAACAAGGTAAGCCCAGGTCAGACATTGGATAGCTACAGGCCGATAGCACTAACCTCTCACGTTGGAAAGTTGTTAGAAAAGATTATACAAGACGTCTATTATATTTTTGTGAAAAAGAAAGTATAATCCCAGTGAATCAAGCGGGATTTCGCAAAGGTCGATGTACAATAGATCATTTGGTGAAACTTACCAGTCAAATTAAAAAGCAGTTTGCTAGACGAAAAGTACACTTGCTACCTTTTTTGATATCAGAAAAGCGTATGATAGTATCTGGCACGCTAGACTACTTTATAAATTGAAAGAAATGGAATTAATGGAACGATGTTCAATACTTTAAAAGTTTTTTATCACAGAGATCCATATGTACAAGAATAGGGAAAGTTACTCGTCTTTTCAAGAGCATTGAAATCGGAATTCCACAGGGCTCTATAATAGCCCCCTGTTGTTTAACATTCTAATTATGATCTTCCAAAGATATTATCAAAAGTGTGAGTTTAGTACAATATGCTGATGACATTGCTATGTGGATAAATACAAATATCCGAAAGCATCCCGGCAAGAGAATTACGAATCATTTTACAGAAGATATATCAGTTAGAGATAGATAAATTAAACAACTTTATGGAAAATAACGGGCTTATTCTCTAGGTGAAAAAACACAGTAATGTTTTTCAATAATGTAGACAATCCAATGTATTTGCCAAGCTTCAAATTGAATGGTTCTGAATTGCAGTACTCACAAAACATAAAATTTCTGGTGTAAATTTAACCCAAACTTAACTCGTTTTAACATTGAAAGCTTGATAGCTAAAAAAGGAAACGTTTAAACTATTAAAAATTATTTTGTATTCAACGTGGGCTC
The DNA here is from genome assembly GCA_018398815.1 of Conus ventricosus. NCBI lineage: Eukaryota > Metazoa > Mollusca > Gastropoda > Neogastropoda > Conidae > Conus > Conus ventricosus. The sequence continues at coordinate 34,358 of JAFLJL010001125.1, read as the reverse complement.
AAGATACAAAAACCCTCCTGCACCTAGCTGATTCTCTAATAAGATCAAAACTAGTGTACGACAAGAAGTTTATTTTTCAGCCCCTCAAAGTCTACTGAAAAATTGCAAAGTATAGACAGCAAAGCTATCAAATTAGCACTTGGTTTTCCCAGTGCACACAAGCACATTGAAGGTGTACAAAGAAATTAATATGCTATCACTGTCAGATCAACGTAGATTAGCTGTAGCCAAATATGTCGCAAGAAGTCTTTCAGTACCTAACTCAGTCGAAAACGAAGTGTTGATGGATTCAAATGTTGAATATCCAAAAGAGCTCAACAGCTAGGTTTTACTTTGTCCCGTTCGAATTACACGAATGATTCTTTTGAAAAATGCAATATTGATGTCACTCACTCTCACCTGCTCCTGTTGTCCCCCTGGGGCCACCATGGAACATAGACAAGCTATCTTTGATGTTGATTACACTGATGTCCGGAAAATGACAACAATTAACATTTTAACTTCTAAAGTGAGAGAAAACTTAAAAACAAATATCAAATCATTAAAAAAATTTACGGATGGTTCCGTTTGCCAGTTAAGTGCAGGTTCAGTTTTGTTATTCCGGCTTTAAAAGTTCAAAAAGCATACAGCCTAGGAAAAGGATTTTCTATTTTCACGGCAGAATTGTATGCTATTCTTATGGCATTACTCTTTATTTGTGATAGTAATCATTCTTTTTGTAACATTTTATTTTGTGTTGATTCTAAGGCAGTGTTAGATAGTTTGAAAGTTTGGGATGTTAAAACAGGGAAAGATATAATCTTTGAAATAAAGCATCTAATTAATTACATATTTCCACAGGAATAAATATAGTCTTCTGCTGGGTCCCTCACACTGTGGTATTTATTGGAATGAAATAGCAGATAAACTAGCCAGACGCGGGGTAATGGGCATTCTACAAAAAGTAATTTGAAGTTAGATATATGTGAAATACATTCGTTATGGGAAGCTGTTTCCGAATTGAGAAGTCTCAAGATAAATATGTAATGGAAACATATCCTAGACATATTTCTAGTTTAATATACAAGATACGTTTGAACTCTTGGAAGACCAATAATTCCCAAGATATAGCGTGTGCATGTTCTAAGCCATTATCTGGTGAACATATACTTTCCATTGCCCCATTTTTAAATGCTCTTTATCAAAAGCAAACATTGAAATTTCGAAATCTAAACTGGTTCACACGCTATATCTTACAATTCAGAAATGGTTGAGGTAGCAAAAATATCTATCAATCTCAAATTAGCATATGTTATAATTATGGCAGTGTAGTTTATATTTAGATTTGTACTGTTCTTGACATTATTTCTTACCTTTCCTCCACCAGTCCTCCTCCTTCACCCCCCCCCCCCCCCTGTAAAGTCTAATATCACCAAGTGTGAACAGACTATAAATCAAACAACAACAACAACAACAACACACACACACACACACCACACACACACACACACACACACACACACACACACACACACACACACACACACACACACACACACAGAATGGGAGAGAGCACAAAACGACCAGAAAAAAAAAAACAAACAAACCCTCAATGAAACTGACAACAATGCAGACTGGATTGGTAAAACACTTAAGTGTGTGTGTGAGTGTGTGTGTGTGTGTGTGTGTGTGTGTGTGCGCGTACGCGCGCGTGTCTGTGTGCGTGCGTGTGTGCATGCATGCATGTGTGTGTGTGTGACATCAAGTGAAATGACATCATTTACGGCAAATTCCTGTTCAGGTAAAATGAGGCCATGCTGATAACTGTTGCATGCAAGGCGAAACACATGCACTCATGGACCACCAGCCTACACACACACACTCACACACACAAAACAACACACACACACACACACACACACACACACACACACACACACACACACACACACATGCTTGTCTCAGGGGGGGGGTGGGGTGGGGGGCTGGTTCAGAGTAGCTTCCAGATGTGCCTGGCTGAGGTGGCAGCCGTCCTCGTTCATTGAAAGGTCATGCTGCTTCTGGTGGCGTGGATGGACCCACAGGGAAAAAAACTGGGGGGAACACTATCCAGCACGGAGGCCTGGGAGCCTGCCCAAGCAGTGATACCTTAGGCATCTGCTGACCCTCCGAAGTGGCTGAAATAGCCTTACCGGACGAGGTCGCAGATTGGCAATGGATCAGTTTCCATGGGCCTGTTGGCACACAGTGCTTTCCGCATCTCCGGCTGCTAAACAGGAAGCACTCTCAGAGGACCTGCAAATCGACACTAAACAGACATGGGCTCAAGCGAGGTGAAGAGCTCCCTTCCTCACTGCAACCCCTGGACAAAAAGCTTTCATCATAAAGTCGGGGGGAGTGTAGTGATGCACGGTTTCTGCGCACATAGGCGAGCTCAGCGGAAGTGCACCTCGCGTGAGAAGTGTTCACTGACACTCGGGTAAACATGCAGACGAACTTCGGCAGTACGACAGGGGAGCTTGAAGAGTGCGGTTCTGCTAACTTGCTGTTAGTAATAGCGACACTCGGGCCTTGAGGAGAGAGCGGACTAGCTAACTTGTAGTTAGCTAGGGAGCTCGACACTCGGCCTTAAGGAGAGCGGACTAGCTAACTTGTAGTTAGCTAGGGAGCTACTTCGTACCACAGTGACAGTACTTAACACTAGTGACAGACCAGTGCTTGGGCCTCCAGTTACCAGGAGACAGTTTTGCCCTAGCACTGCGACAGTACAGCCGTAGACGGACACAACGGCTTGGACGGTTCTGACAGTACCACTGCTGGGCCCGGAGGTGGACACTGACAGAAAGACAGTGTACCAGCTGCTTGACCTCTGAGGAAAGCTGCAAGCTCGGCTTGGACAGAGTGCGTCGCAGACTGTGTGTGCCAGACCTTACTTGGTAGTTCATGCCAGTGAAGGGCTTGGAATGAATCCTGACGTAACCCCCAAGCCAGAGTCTGGACTGACCAGGTAATTAGGTAGAGTGTGTGTGCGAGTGCAGAAGTGCTAGGTATATAAACGAACTTCTCTTGAGTGTAGGGAAAACACTTCATTGCTCTTGTTGCTTTTGGTTGATTGTAATGTGGGTGGGTGGGTTTTTTGTATTTTTTCGTAATTCTACTGGAATGTTATTGTTGTTTTGTCTGCCTGTTTTGTTGTTGTTGTTATTTTCTTGAACTGTTTTGTTGATTGTTGTGATGTTTTCTTGTCGTTACTGTTGTGTTTCTGAGCTGATTTGTTCATTGTTGCATATTGTTTAATAGCTGTTATTGTTGATTTGTCGTTAATGTTCAGGTGTTTTTGTGAAACATCAGTGTTTCCAGACAGGTATGAAGCCCTGATCCCTCCTTAATATGGGCTTCCACACTGATGCACTTTTTATTTTGGCAGTAGACTTCAAACACTACAACTCGGTACAACCAAATTTTGAGCTGAGACAAGCATGTTAAAACCACCTGGCGTTTCTTTGTCTTTAAACAGAAATATCACGTCAGTGCATGACATGGTGGCAAGTTATAAAACCACGACTTGTTCACTTCTTAAACTGAGTAACCTTAATTAGCCAATAGAAGAAATGCCGGCTATTTGAAACATGTTACTGTTGCAATCAACATTTCAGGAGCTCAAAACGGCTGATTCTCAAAGAGACACGTCTGAACGCTTATATGGCGGAAAGCAGCCAAAAGCCATGAAGTAAAATGCAAAGCAACATTAGGCTGTGGTTTTACTGACCCGTCTACTAGACGCCGTCAATTAGACGGCCGTCAACTGAACGGCCGGTTTCAGCAAATCCTTCTCTGGGCTTACTGGAGACGGGTGAACGTGGTTATACTGAGCCGTCTTGCACCCGTCAGTTTTCCACCGTCGATCAGACGGTCGTGCAAACCGTCCATCTGACGGCTTGATGGGTGAAGGGAGAAAACTCGTGATAGATTTTTGGGATGAATAACGTCCCTTCGGGTCCTTTCCTGTCCAACATGGCCACCATGGACGAGAAACGACGCGTCTGGTTTCATTCTAAAATATGCCACAAACTTATCCTCGTCATTCCACAGCTGAGGCATAAGGTTATGATAAGCACCATGCATGTGTTGTAGTTTGTTTATGGGATGCACAGAAAATCGACGATTTCTTCTGTCTTTTGTCTGTTTCTCCACCACCACCACAACAACAGCTTCTTCTTTCTTGCCATTTTCTCCTGTGTAGCAGCCGGCTTTGGCACGTGTGCGGCGTGTCCGCGACGGTTCAATATAACTACATTTCCATTCAGCTGACGGCCGTCTAATTGATGGCGTCTAGTAGACGGGTCAGTATAACCACCGCCTTAGTTTCCAGGTTAATGGACAACGTACATTATTCAAAGACATACATATGTATTCCAATTGAAAAAGTCATTATCAGTGTTCAAATCATAATCACTGCAAAGACATGCCTATGTTTTCCAATTGAAAAAAGTATTATCAGTGTTCGCATAATAACCACTGCAAGAAAGACCCGTGAGTGTTGTGAGTGTGTTCATATAATATTGCTAAAATGTTTGGAGTACTGGAGTTGTGGACTGAATACATTGCAGATGGCTATGGAAGATGTTCGTACGGAGAAATGCAATGTTGTGTACATTTCACAGGACTTCTGTCCAATACTGGGACTTTGAAAGACTGGTGGAGAAAAAGTCATCGATGAACCCATGAACCCCATCATTCTCTTCATACTAAGGTCTCAGCTAGTTTTTTGATATTAGTTGGGTTTTTTTCCTCAATGACTTATGCAGATGAAAACTTACAGTATTTTTCTTCTCTCTTATTTGTTGTCTGTGCCTGCATGTTTTTGTCCCCCTGGTCAATTAAACGACCTACGTGTCAAAATATTCAGATATGAAACATGTCCCTTGGACGCTTACTGAATACTTACATTGACTTAATGCCGAAACACATGAGTGGCTGCAAACTGGACGTTTGCTATTTTCCACAATCATTCTGTATAAAACCATGACGATGGATCCAGTGATGAACGTTTGATTTTGAAGTACTGATGGTCGTCTATCACAAACAGAATAGGTTCAGAGTCAAAACAGGGTTTGACCTATAATCACCACATGTGACCCCTCAACACGTCGGCATTACTTATACAGTGTATGTTCACCTCACTGAGCTGGCGTTACGTGATCATCCCACACCACAGGCATGCCAATCTGTAATCAGAGCGAATACCTGGCTGTCGTATTTCCCGTGGTCACTGAATGAAATGCCAATCTGTAATCAGAGAGAATACCTGGCTGTCCTATTTCCCGTGGTCCGTGAATGCCGTTACACCCAACTCATATATCCCCCCTCCTCCTCTTTCACTTCCCCAACAACCACCACCCCACCTTTACCTGCTTCACTGTCCCTTCCCACCAACCCCTCTCTGCCCCCACCTCATCCTACCCCACACTCCACCCTGTCTTGGCCAGGCTCCGGCCCCCAGGGGTTTCCAAGAGTCTGTCTCTCTATCGATCCATCACAGGACCCCCGCCACAGAAGGCCCGGCGCTGTCTCTGCACGTCACTTCAGTAGCATGTGCTGGACGCCTGCTCCGATCTGATGCATGGCATGCCTTCTGATCAGCCACTTACCAACAACAACAACAACAACGACAACAACGACAACAACAACGATGAAAACAACAACAACGACAACAACAACAATGACAACAACAACAAAAACAACGACGACAACAAAAACAACGACAACAACAACAATGACAACAACAACAAAAACAACGGCAACAAAAAAAAACGACGACAACAACAACAACAACGACAACAACAACGACAGCAACAAGACAACAACAACAACAACAACAGTGACAACAACAACAACAACAACGACAGCAACAACGACAGCAACAACAACGACGACAACAACAACTACAGTGACAACCGCAACAACGATAACGACAACAACAACAACGACAACAAGAACGACAGCAACAACAATGACGACAACAACAACAACGACAGCAACGACGACGACGACAACGACAACAACGACAACATCAACAACAACGACAACAACAACAAAGGTTTTTGATACTCTACGCTTGACACTACTGACTAAGCCTCTGCTGACATCAGTCGTTAGTCACTGAGCTGTCTACTGACATCAGTCGTTCAGTCACTGAGCTGTCTACTGACATCAGTCGTTCAGTCACTGAGCTGTCTACTGACATTAGTCGTTCAGTCACTGAGCTGTCTACTGACATCAGTCGTTCAGTCGCTGAGCTGTCTACTGACATTAGTCGTTCAGTCACTGAGCTGTCTCCTGACATCAGTCATTCACTCGCTGAGCTGTCTACTGACATCAATCGTTCAGTCACTGAGCTATCTACTGACATTAGTCGTTCAGTCACTGAGCTGTCTACTGACATCAGTCGTTCAGTCACTGAGCTGTCTACTGACATCAGTCGTTCAGTCAGTGAGCTGTCTACTGACATCAGTCGTTCAGTCGCTGAGCTGTCTACTGACATCAATCGTTCAGTCGCTGAGCTGTCTACTGACTTCAGTCGCTGAGCTGTCTACTGACATCAGTCGTTCAGTCGCTGAGCTGTCTACTGACATCAGTCGTTCAGTCGCTGAGCTGTCTATTGACATCAGTCGGTCAGTCGCTGAGCTGTCTACTGACATCAGTCGTTCAGTCGCTGAGCTGTCTATTGACATCAGTCAGTCAGTCGCTGAGCTGTCTACTGACATCAGTCGATCAGTCGCTGAGCTGTCTACTGACATCAGTTCTTCAGTCGCTGAGCTGTCTACTGACATCAGTCGTTCAGTCGCTGAGCTGTCTACTGACATCAGTCGTTGAGCT
>JAFLJL010001125.1:0-22500 GCA_018398815.1 Conus ventricosus | reverse complement strand
ACCGTTTTTCGTGAGCGTTTCCGATCAGTTCGCCCTGACAAGGAAGAATCATTTCGTGTTTTTGGGGTTGTTGTTGTTGTTGTTGTTGATAAGAATGAGTCACTGTTTAGACAGATGGATGAAACTAACAAAGACGAAAAAGTCTTTCGAATCACTGCGAGATTTGCTACTTCAAGAGCAACTTTTTCAGAGCGTCAGCAAAGATTTGGCCACTTTTCTTAAAGAAAGACAGTTCGATGCTTTGACGAAATGTGTCAGATGGCGATCAGTAAACCTACTGTATTTCTCATCCGGAAAGGTGTTACCCGCAAGGGGGATTCGTCCCTTTTCGAGTCTCACGCAGCATTTCAAATACATTCTGGACAAGGAAACTATAAAGGGAAGCTGCACTTAAGGTCCTCATGGTTACACATCTTTTTGGGAAAAAGACAAAGACCTTTCCGCGGTCAGGGCGATGTCGGTTCTGCGATTTCCCTCAGTACCGATACTCACCACTGGAAAGACCTATTCCTTTCTGAGGGCGTGGTGAACAACAACCGTGCAAGACCTTTGGTCCAGTTCGTGGACATGGCGAGGTTCACAGACTAACAGTAACCAGTTGTCCACCCACCAAACCAAGCATTGCCATTTTTGTGAGGGCAAATTCCATCTGAAACGGGACTGTCCTTTTAAAGGAAGTGGAACAAAGACTGGATTTGTTTCCACTGAATGTGAAGAAGGTCTTGTTTGGCGCCAGATCAGTCCATTGATGGTCTTCTTTTGGAGGATTGTGCCATTAATGGTTTACAAGGTTCTGTTTTCGAGTACAGGTTGCACCACAGCTGGTGTAAGGGAAAACTTTTGTTCTACGACCAGTATCTTGACAGGTTCAGAAATGCAGATCGTTTGGTGGAAAAAATGAAACTTTTCCACTTGCAAAAATTTCCGTCGATACACCACACTACTCGGGTCACTTACCGCCCGTGTTATTGAGAATCCATTTACGATTTGATTTTGGGAAATCTACCAGGTGTCGCGACAGTACATGGTGGTGCCGAGGATCTTTCGTTCCTGTCTCATCAACTGGTACAAGATCAAAAGTTGTAGAGCAGGGAAAACCAACAAAACCGCGCAAGGTTTCAAAACTGGATGAACTAAAAGTTACGCCAGACGTTTTGAAGACTAAAGCAGAGAAGCGACGAGACACTGACGGACTATCTTTCTTCTGCAAAGCAGACTGTCTCTGACATACCAACAGACAAAGCCGATGTACATACTGGACTCTGACATCCTCTACAGGCATGTACCTCGACAAGACAAAAAACAAATTGTGGTTCACAAACCACTGAGGGGAAAAAGTATTTCATTACGGCCCATATTTCATTGTGCAGGGGCAATTGCGGTATCACAAGAGTTCTCAATTCATTTTTTGGCCAGGAGTTACAAAAGAAGTTACACAGTAATGTCGCTCCTGGACATTTGCCAAAAAACAACTCAAAAAGGTCGAGTCCCATGTGCACCCTTTTTACAAAATGCCCTAGTTCCGTTTCGGAAGGTGGCAATTGACCTTGTCGGCCCTTTCCCACCCTCTTCCTCAGAATTTGGTATATCCCCACTCTGGTGGATACAGCCACAGATTTCCCGAAGCAATTCCCTGAAGAAAATTAATACTGTATCTGTCGCTGAGGGACTACTCTCTATTTTTTTCCAGAGTAGGACTTCCGAGGAAATTTTGTCGGATTGCAGGGCACAGTTCATTTCAGAACTCATGAAGGAAATATACAGACTGCTGTCGATCTCTTCGTTTCAACCACCCAATACATCCCCAGTCCAATGGAATGGGTTGAAGATTAGGAACGTTGGGTCCATGCTGAGAAAAGTCACGGGCAGGAACCCCAAGAATGGGATCTTTTATACCTGCATTGCTCTTTGCATACAGCGAACTGCCGAACGAAACTTTGGGGGTTTTTGCCTTTTGAACTGCTTTTTGGACATCACCACTGGGTCCTTTGGATCTGTTAGTCACACAATGGACGAACAACAGACATACCCGACGCAAGAACGTTTACCAAAACGTCCATGACCTGCATAACCCAATAAAAGACGCATGTGAACTTGCCCAACGTCAGCTGACAGGAAAAAGACTTGTATAAGACTTTGCTGACAGGAAAGCAAGGCACGTTCATTCCTGCAGGGTTCATAGCCTAAGAGCATCCCAAAATTCCCAAACTTTTCCCAAACTTTTAAAACCACTTTTTGGATTTTCAAAGACCTTTAAACGGCCCTAAACTGAAATTAAGTAGATAACATGGACACGTAAAAGCACAAACACACACACTGTCACCGATCGGTGCACTAAAAACAGCCGTCCATGTGTTTGGAGTAATGGTAATTCAGAAATAGAGAGCGTTGTGCGGTGTGCGTGTGCCCTATGTTTTATATGTGTGTGTGCGAGCGTGCATGTGTAAGATTGGGGTTTGGTTAAGATTGATGGTTAGGCTAGGTAGGGGGCTGGGGAAATAAGACATACAATATTCTTGAATTCCCAATCTTCACTTGTTGAAGGGAGGAAGCAGGAGGTTGGGTTTCGTTACGATTGTTACCCTTTTGTTACTTTGGTTCTACACAAGAGAAGGGCGGGCAGGATATCGGCTCTGTTGTTGTGTTGTCAAGTCTGTGTGTTGTGTGGGTAAATTGTCAATGTTATTGCACGAGCATCAACTAGCCATTGGTCGGGCGTGTCAGCCTTGCGAAGGGATACGCGGTCTGGACCAATCGCTGTTTTGTGTTGTGAGTAGAGTTCGCTTGATTCGACCAGGGCGGATTGCGTTGGGGTAGCTTCATTCGGTCCCTGGTGTTTCGTCGGATGTGGAACGTACTCCTGTAGGTGCGAGCAGCACGTTAGTTTTTGACGGAGTGACTTTCGAGTCATAGTTAGTTGCCAGGTCCTCGTCGGGTTTTGGTGCCCTTGGCTGTGCCGAGTCGGTGTCGTCTTTGTTGGCAGCCACTTCAGCCAGTTGCAGAAACTGGTTGTGGTTGAACGTACTGTCTGTATAGGTGGTGTTTGTTGGGTTCATGGTGGTGTTGTTCGTCTCATGTGGTCTTGTATTATGGCGTGTTGTTACAGGGTTGTCTCATGGTATGTTTAGTTGTATTATGTTTGTTGCGTATACTGGTTGCTGGTATGATGTCACGTCTAGGTTCTGTGATTGAAACTTCTTGTCAGACGGTTTGTTTTTGTTTCCTATTTTACTGTTATTCTGTAAGTAGTGTACATAGTGGTTCTGAGTTCGATTGTCATGTGACTGTTTGGCTAGACAACGTGGGTTCGATAAAAAACCGTTGATGTACGGTGTGTAGATATTGGTTGTGATTAGTTCATGTTAATTTCAGGGGGTAGTAAGAAAGGTAATACTCAGGTTGCTTTTTGTTGAGGATTATAGTATGAGTCAGGTGCAGATGTGTCTGTGTGAAGCGTTTAGGGATTGTGCTCAATTTCAGTTGTAAATAGTAGTAGTTCGTTTTTGAAATGATTTATCGATTTCGGAGTTGTCCTGATCAGCATTGAATCGGTTATGTGCAGTAGGTCCAAGGATGAAATCTGATTGGTGGTCGGTGTTTATATCTGGAGTACGTCGTGACATTTCACATATTTGGTTGTCTTCTCACTTTCGTACGGTCAGGGTTCTCGACGCGGGTGTGTGCGCGGGCAGACTTTATCTGTGGACGTACGTATTTGGGTACAGGAAGTGAGTACTTATGGTTAGAATTGGTTTTTTTAAAAAAAGTAAATGACTGTCGTCACAACATGCAGGGATGTACGTGTTTGTTGGCAGTATAGGGTTGCGAGAAAGGGGATTTCTTAGGTGTAGGCGACAGTCCCATTTTGTAATTTTAGTAGTCGGAAAGAAGGGTAAGGTAAAGTTAAGGCGGGTTGTTCAGCAGTTGATAGGATAAAAAAACGGAGGACGGGCAGGCATGGAATTTTTGTTATGATAAGAGGGTTGTGTTGGCATAACAAGGATTAACCACTGGGTTATCTGACAAGTGATGACAGGAGAAGTGGGGTTGCTGGATGGAATTTTGGCGAACAAATCATGTTTGTTGTTGTTGATATATGATTAATAATTCTGTATGGTTGGGTGTGGGTAGGGGTGGTAGGGCCGTCCGGCTTAGCGACCGTGACCCCAGTTGTCCGCCAACCACACATGCGTTGCCATTTTTGTGAGGGCAAATTCCATCTGAAACGGGACTGTACTTTCAAAGGAAGTGAACAAAGACTGGATTTGTTTCCACTGAATGTGAAGAAGGTCTTGTTTTGGCGCCAGATCAGTCCATTGATGGTCTTCTTTTGGAGGATTGTGCATTAATGGTTTACAAGGTTCTGTTTTGCGAGATACAGGTTGCACCACAGCTGGTGTAAGGAAATCTTTTGTTCTACTGGACCAGTATCTTGACAGTGTTCAGAAATGCAGATCGTTTGGTGGAAAAATTGAAAACTTTTCCACTTGCAAAAATTTCCGTCGATACACCATACTACTCCGGGTCACTTACCGCCTGTGTTATGAGAATCCAGTTTGCTATTTGATTTTGGGGAAATCTACCAGGTGTCGCAACAGTACATGGTGGTGCGGAGGATCTTTCGTTCCTTCTCTCATCAGTTCAAGAACAAAAGTTGTAGAGCAGGGAAAACCAACAAAACGCTCAAGGTTTCAAAACTGGATGAACTAAAAGTTACGCCAGACGTTTTGAAGACTATGCAGAGAAGCGATGAGACAATGACGACTATACTTTCTATTGCAAAGTTGACTATCTGTGATGTACCAACGGACAAGCCGACATATATACTGGACTCTGACATCCTCTACAGGCATGTACCTGGACAAGACAACAAACAGATTGTGGTTCACAAAACACTGAGGGAAACAGTATTACATACGGCCCATGATGCATTGTTTGCAGGTCATTGCGTATCAAAAGAACGTTAAAAAGAGTTCTGGATTCATTTTTTTGGCCAGGAGTCACAAAAGAAGTTACACAGTATTGTCGCTCTTGTGACATTTGCCACAAGAAAACAACAACTCAAAAAGGTCACGTCCCATGTGCACCTTTGCACAAAATGCCCCTAATTTCGGTTCCGCTTCGGAAGGTGGCCATTGACCTTGTCGGCCCTTTCCCACCGTCTTCCTCAGGGAATGGTATATCCTCACTTTGGTGGATACGGCAACAAGATTTCCCGAAGCAATTCCCTGAAGAAAATTGATACAGTATCTGTCGCTGAGGCACTACTCTCTATTTTTTCCAGAGTAGGACTTCCCGAGGAAATTTTGTCAGATTGCGGGACACAGTTCATTTCAGAACTCATGAAGGAAATATACACACTGCTGTCGATCTCTTCTGTTTTCAACCACGCCATACCATCCCCAGTCCAATGGAATGGTTGAAAGATTTAACGGAACGTTGAGGTCCATGCTGAGAAAAGTCACGAGGCAGGAACCCCAAGAATGGGATCGTTTTATACCTGCAATACTCTTTGCATACAGGGAACTGCCGAACAAAACTTTGGGATTTTCGCCTTTGAACTGCTTTTTGGACACTCACCACTGGGTCCTTTGGATCTGTTAGTCACACAAGGGACGAACAAGACAGACATACCTGACGACAGAACGTTTACCAATACGTCCATGACCTGCATAACCGAATAAAAGACGCATGTGAACTTGCCCAACAGTCAGTGACAGGAAAACTGACTTGTATAAGGACTTTGCTGACAGGAAAGCAAAGGCACGTTCATTCAATCAGTGTAGGTGACAAGGTACTTGTCCTGCTGACAGACGAGCACAACAAACTTCGTGTCATGTGGAAAGGTCCTTTTGATGTCATTGGAAACTTTCTGGAGTTGAACTACAAAGTGAAAATGGCAAATGCTGAAAAGGTGTTCCATGTAAACATGCTAAAAAGTATGTTGAACGTACAAATGTTGCTATTAATGAGTCAATTGAATGGTTTATGTCGAGTGTCTGGAACAGATGTGGCTGTTACAGAAATCAGTGCTTCTGATTTTGTACCTGATGTCACATACAGAGACAGAGCAAAGACTGTGCGAACAACAAATGTGGGATTGTTAACATCTACCAGTATAGATGATACTGTACCTCTGCCCACTCTTTCTGTCAAGGGAGAAAACTTATCATGATGTTGTTTTGTGTGATGATTTATCTTTGATTCAGAAAGAACAATTAGAAGGTATTTGAAGGACTTTCAGGATGTCCTGACTGATACCCCAGGGACAGTGACAGCAATTGAACCCATAATATTCAGTTGAGTACGGAAAACCCAGTCCGAGTCAAACCATACCCCCTCCCATTTGCGAAAAAACAGATTGTCAAAAGAGAGATTAAGTTATGCTCGGGTTGAAAGTTATTGAACCGCCCTCGTCACCATACAGTTCACCAGTTGTATTCTCTTCTTCTTCTTCCTAAAATACTGGTTCACTCAAAAACGAGTAGGTCACCAGCGCGCATATTACAAAATAAAATAAAATAACATAAAACAGTTGCGACTCTGACTGTTGGCCCCTGGAGCAAATTTGGCAACAAGGGTCGCACTCGATTTAAAAGCAATGGCCAAATCAGGCCAGGTGATAATAAAATATCTGGGGAAATAAAATAGAAATCATCAATATGCAGATCTCAAAACTGTCGAATCAATTTGTCCTTGAATGAGATTGCACTTGTGGCAATCTTGATGGCACCCGGCAGTGAGTTCCACAGCCGTACAGAACTGGATAAAAAGAATGTAAGTGGCTGTCAATATTTGATGCAGGTATGGTATAACATTGACGCCACTCCTGGTTGCTACTTTTATTCAATACTAGTTGTTCCATTGGAATATCAATTACTTTAGCTCTGCCTTTGAAAAAGGCTGTTAAGTTTAATAAAAGCTCTTCTCTCTCTAAGGGTTTCCATTCTAATTTCCTCATGTTCTTCCTAGTATTCCCCTTTTCTCTGATGTGGTTCCTGTTACGAACCGTGCTGCTCTCTTCTGAATCTTTTCGAGGTTATCAATGTCCTTTAGATGGTAAGGATCCCAAACTGAGCAACCATATTCCAGTACTGGTCTAACCAGTGTTTGTAGCAGTCGTCTTAACCTTTTGGGGGCAGTCATTGATGTTCCTGTATAAGAAAGCTAAGATGTTATTTGCTTTCTACATACTAAATTGTAATGTTCTTTCCATTTGAGACGGACTATCTATAATCACGCCTAAATATTTTGCAGCATTAGTTTCTTTAAGAATAGTATTATGGATAGAATAATCTGATCTAATTGGTGAGCGTTTGTTACATATACGCAAACACTTGGCACTTTTGGGGATGAAATTCCATTTTCCAAGTTCTTTCCCACTCTGGTAAAGCGTTTAGATCTTCTTGTAGAATGCGAGTATCATTCTTGCTTCTGATTGTTTCTATATACTAAACTGTCATCTGCCAAAAAGCCTTATAGTAGTTCCAGGAGAGAGATTTCTACTTATGTCATTTATATAAATTAAGAAAAACAAGGGCCCCAGAACAGTTCCCTGTGGTACACCTGACAAGACTGGTTTACAATGGGATGACGACCCTTCCACAACAACTTTCTGCGTTCTCCCAACGAGGAATGATCTAGCCCATTTTAGCAAAGAACCGTCATGCCAATGTGTTCTTAATTAGCAGCAGGCCCTCATGGTCAACCTTATCAAAGGCTTTAGAAAAGTCTAATAAAATTGCATCTATTTGCTGTCTGTTATTTAAACAAGTTACTAAATCATTGAGAGTTGTTTTATAATGTGAGTCTCACAACTCCTTCGCTGTCTAAAACCATGCTGGGAATTATTTAAGAAGTCATATTTGTCAAGATGGTCATTATGCTACTATATATTATGTGTTCAAGTAGTTTAGCTGATATGGATGTAAGAGATACAGGTCTATAGTTCTCTGCTTTTGTTTGTCACCCTTTTTGAATAAGGGAACAATGCTCGCATCTCGCCACTCATCAGGTATTACTCCCTGGTCCAGTGAAGCTTGGTAAGTAATTGGTATACCTCACTCAATTCATTGGCACATAATTTTAAGAGCTTGCCAGGAACGCCATCGGGACCAGTAGCTTTGTTTTCATTGATATTGGTCAGTAACTTAAATACTCCTGCTTTGTTTACTTTGATGTTTTGCATTTCAGGGAGTTTTATCATCATCCTTTAGTCTAACGTTAATTAAAGGTTTGGGATTTGAGAAAACTGAACAAAACTGCTTGTTTAGTAAGTTTGCTTTCCCTTCAGGGTCCTGTTTAGGTTATTCTGGTTGTTTCTCAGGTCTGGTATCCCAATGTTGTCCTGTCTCTTACTCCTTATGTAAGACCATAATTTCTTGTTTTGATGATCACCTTCCGAAATCATCGAATAACATAATTGGAGTGAGCAAGTCTACATTCTCTCTGACACCGTCTCTTAATATGTTTATACCTAACCAGTAATTTTTCTGAATTAGGATGTAGTTTCAATTTCTTAAAGAAACGATGTTTCCTTCTCAACAAACGTTTAGTTTTTGTAGTAATCATGGCTGGTGGTTCTTGCTTGAAGTTATTTTAGTAGGTATGTTGTCATCATAATACATTCAAGTTAGATTTATACACTTCCAAAGGTCACTGACATTATCTTTAACACTATGGACCTCAAAAAAAGACGGCTGAAATCACGAGTATCCCTCGCAATTTTGGTAATCTGCTTGGTTCCAGAGTCTGATGGTACGTTTAGGGGGTTTTCTTCGAAAGGGTTGAAGTTGCTCTCTAAGAGAACTATTCATTGGTGGACAAACCTGATCGGTCGGTGCGGTTTTGCATCGATTACAGGAAGTTAAACAAATCACTGTGTTGATGCAGAACCTTCCGCATGAGGAACTTCTTTGTCAACTGTAGGAGGAAAATATTGTAAATGATAACTAAAGGGTTTGGCAAGATGCTCATCGTTTACTTTGACATATGGAATGCCTATTCCCCCCTTTTTAAAGAAAATTGTGAACCGCATATCAAAATCTGGTCCTTGAAGGGGTTAAAATTTTATACTAAAAACACATTTTAAGGGTTTTGCAGGAAGCTGGGGACCGTTGTTGGTCCATTAATGGTAAAAAGGGCTAAAATGGGGGTCCACTTAGGGAAAAATTAGATTTTTCCACCCACTCAAAAAGTTTGGATTGAAAAGCAACTTTGAATTTTTCCCTAAAGGGTTGGGGTTGTTAACGGGCTGGGGTGGAAAAAGTTGCTTCTACCCCCGGGGTTTAAACCAAAAATTAAATTCGGGTAAATAACCCGGGGTTTTTTGGGGGATAAAAAATAAATCACTCCTTCGGCCCGGGGTTTATCTATCAAAGGATTTGTTTAATTTTGTTTCAAACCCAAAAAAAAAAAACCCCCCCAAAAACCCCAAAAAAAACCCAAAAACCCCCCCAAATAAAAAAAACCCCACAAAAAATTTTTTTTTTCCCTTCCAAGAAATTAAAAATTTTTTAACCTATGACCAAAAAAAAAAACCCTAAAATCAGGTTCAAAAAAAAGGGAAATTTTTGTTTTTTTTCCGTTAGTTCTTTTGGTTTCTAAAGTTCCCCCTAGATATTTATTGGTTTACAACTAGGTTTTCGTTTTTTCCCTTTGGGTTTACAAATATGTGTTTCGTTTTATCCTCTTGATTTTTGCCATCTTCAGATTTTTTTTTCAAGGGCTTTAAGTACATTGTTTTTCGAAACCCAAAAAGGTTTAAACCCTTTTGCTTTTCTTACTTTTTTTTTTCCTTTTGGGTTTTTACAGCGGGTTTCCGATTTTTTCCCTGATTTAGTACTAGTGTTTTTTTGTTTTTTTCTTTTCAATTTTTCAGATTGTTTTCTTATGTTTTAATTCCTTTGGTTTGTTTGTTTTTAACTGATTTTTTCCTTAGATTTTTAAATTTCTAGGGTTTTTTTATGTTTTTTTCTTAAAATGGGGAAAAATTGACAAGATTTTTAAAGCGACCCCTTTAGGAACATAAGACCGTGGGGTTTTTGGGGGGTTGTTTTCCTTTTCAAGAATTTTAAATTTTTGGGGTTTTTCCCCTAGAGGGCTTCAAAAACAATAGGGGGTTCAAGGGGAGGCGAACTGGATGGTTTCAACAAAAAGGTCATTCCCCGGGGTTTTCTTTCCCCCCAAAAAATTTGGGTTAGCCCCCTATTTCCCCGTCCAAAAGCAAGAAGTATTTTTGCAAAAAGAGGTTTTTGGAATACAGTAAAAGGTCCACCTTTTTATTTTTTAGTGAAGGTTTGTTTTCAATTTAAAAATTTGGGCCCATGAAATTTCCTTTTCCGAATTTTTTTTCGTTTAAAACCACAACCCCAATTTTGTTTTAAAAAAAAAAAATTACAGCTGTGATCCTTTGTAAAAAGGGAGCAGTTTTACATGAGAAAAATTTATTCAAAACCCAAACAAATTTTTGTCTTTGTTTGGGGGAGTCCCTTCGGCAGTAACCGGGGGTTTTGGGAAAAGGGGGTTTTCTGGTTTTTTCTTGTAATATTGATTTTGGGTGTTTTGTTGTTGTAATGTTGAAGGGTTTTTTTGGGGTTTTTAACGGTTTTTGGCCCGGAAAAAATTTTGGGGAAAAAAAGGGCCGCAGGCGGACTTTTTTGGCGCAGGGGTTTTTTTTTAACCCGGAAAAGAGCCAGGGGGATTAGGCCAAGCAGAGCGGGGGAGAGGCGGGAGGAAAATTTTGGGAGGGCCCCCCAAAAAGAAGTGCGCGAAGGGGACCCCCCCCGGGGGAAACCAAAGAAGTAGGGCGGGTAAAAATTTTTTTGGACGCGATGAAGCGGGGAAATTAAAAAATGGAGAAGAAGGCCGGGGGAAAGGGCATAAAGAAACCCCAAAAGAAAGAAAAGAAACCCCCCAGTTTTTTAAAAAGGGGGAGCGGGGGTGGGGCGGGGGGGGGGGGGGGGGGGGGGGTGGGGCGGCGCGGGCGGCGGGGGGGGTTTGGGGGGGGGGGGAGGGAGGGGTTAGATGGATTGTGGTTTGCGAAAAAAATTTTTGAATTTTAAAAAAAAAAAATGAAAAATTTTTTTATTTTTCCTTTTTTCCCAATTTTTTTTTTTTAAAGTTCGTTTTCACTTTTTTCCTCCCCTTTCCCTTTCCCCCTTTTTCCCCTTTTCCCTTCCTCCTTTTCCCCCCCCTTTCCCCCCCTTTCCCCCCTTTTTATTTCTTCCCTTTCCCCTTCCCCCCTTCCCCTTTTTTTCCTTCTTTTCCCTTTTCCCCCCTTTTTTTTCCTTGTTTTTTCCCCCCTTTTCCCCTTTTTTCGCCTGCCTGCCTTTTCTCCTTTTTTTCCCCCCCTTTTCCCCCTTTTTTCCACCCATTTCTTTCCCAAAATCATTCACAGTACCCCTTTAATTAAAAGGGGGGTGGGGACCACCCTTGGGTTTTCCCATAATTTTATTTTTTGGTTTGTTTAAAGGTTTAGAAGGAAAAATGAAAAAAAGCCGGGAGATTTTTTAAAAGATAATTAAAGTTGTAATCCCCAAGCCTTTGGTTGGGTTTTTACAATACCTTACTGCCCAAAAAGGGTTTTCCCGGAAAAGGCCCTTTTGTTTAAATTGCTTTTAACCAAAAAAAAACCCAACAAACCAAAAACAAAAACAAAACAAAACCCTCGCTTTTCTTTTTCAACCCGTTTTTTTTAAAGAAGTTTACCCCAAAAAATATCCAAAAAATTTAAAATAAAAAAAAAAATAAAAGTTTTAAAAAAAAACCTAATGGACAAAAAAAATTTTTCCTTCCTAAATTTTAAATTAGTTTAAAAACAGAAAAATTTTTTTCTTTTGGGTTCAATTAAAAAAAAAAAGGGGTTTTTTTTTTCAGGGGTTTTAGGGTTCTTTTTTTTTCCTTCAGGGGGTCGGAAAAAGTCTTATGAAAATTTTTTAGGGGTTTTTTTAAGGGAATCTGTTTTACCCTAGGCAGTCTTGGTTTCAGGGAAAAAAACCGACCCCTAAAGTCGAACCGAGGGGGGTTTCAACTTTTTTTTGGGTTTAATCCCCCAACAAAAGTAATTTTCTAATTTAAATTTCCCTCTTTCAGGTTTTCCCCTTGGCCCCCTCTTTTTTTTAAAGCGCGACCCCTTTAAGTAAAAATTTTGGTTTCCAGGGGGGGTTTTGGGTTCGACCCCAGATTTTTGTACCCTGGGGGAAAAAAAGGGGGGGGGGACGGGGAAGGATTAAACCCGGGTGTCCCACCCCCCTGATGTCAGGGGGGTTTGGGGCCCAAAACTTGCAAGGGGGTTTTTTCCAAAAGGCCCCGTCCCCCCGCTTTCCAGGTTTTTTTTCTAACCCTTAAAGGTTTAAAGAAAAAAAAACCCCAAAACTTACCTTTTCGCCAAAAAAACAAAATATTTTATTTTCAAAATTTCTTTTCCCATGAAACAGTCTTAAAATGTTTTAAAACCCGGGGGAAAAACCCGGAATAATGATTTTTTGGTTTTTGGGTTTAAAAAAAAAAAAGGGTTTGAAAAAAAAATTCAGAAGGGGGAAAAACCCCCAAAAAAATTAAAAATTTTTTTAAAAACCTCTGAAGTTTTTCTAGGTTTTTTGTTTAATTTTTTTATAAAAAGGAAAAAAAGTTTGTTAAAAAACAAATTTTTTTTTTGGGCAAAAACCCCCTTTTTTTTTTCTTTTCGAAAATAACTTTTTGGCCATAATTTTTAAAACACTTTTCCCGGGAATTTAAAAAAATTTTTTTTTTAAATTGTTTTTTACGTTAAAGGAAATTAACAACTTTTAAAAAAATTTTAAATTTCTAAATTTTTCCCCTATTTTTTAAAAAAAAACAGTGGGTTTTTTATATTTTTGCATCCTCTCCTTTTTTTCAAAATTTCCCAAACTTTGGGGCAAAATAATTTTTTTTTTTAAAAAAATTTTTTTGAAAATTTTCTTTTTACCCAATTTCAAACAATTATCAACTTTTAAAATTAAAACAAGGACAAGGTTAAAACCTTAAACCAAATCGTGTTTAAAAATATTTTATCACATACACACAAAAGGCATCAAAAACCCCAACTATGTTTCAAAACAAAGAAATTGTTTTTCTTTTGTTAAAAACCAAAATTTTATTTCCCAAAAACGGTTTTAAATTTTTCCCAAACAATGAAAAATTTTACAAATTCATTTTCCCCCTCATTAAAAATTTTTTTTCCTCCCAAAAAATTTGAAAAACAGTTTTCCCACGAGGCTAAGTAGTTTTCCAAATCTGTCTTTGTTGAAAAAAGGGAACCGGGTCCTTTCTGCGGGCCCCCAATGTTCAACCCCCCAAGGGGAAAAAAACCTTACCCCATCTTCCATCAAAACAAAAACGTAAAATTTTGGGAAAAATCATTGTTTTTATGAGGGAAATGACTCAAAAAACTTTAACAAAAAAAAAACTCGGCCTGGGGGAAAACCCAATTCATCCTAAGGTAAAAAAACCCTTAAATTAGAACAGAAATCTGAAATTTTTTAAACCCAAAATTAAAAAATAAGAAAAAGTCACAAATAAAAAAAAACAAACGGGTGGAAACAAAGGGAAAACCCTCAAAATCTGAAGAAAACAATGAAACAAAATTTTTAACCCCAACCCCTAAGAAAACAGGAACAAAGGGGAAAAAACCCAATTTTCGGAACTTTGCCGGGGGAAAAAAAAAGAAAAAAAAATGTAAACAGAAAAATTTCCCAAACAAAACAAATAAAAAAACCTGGAGGGGGAGGGGAAAAACACTTTAAGGACGGAAAAAAAGAAAGGGGGGAATGGAAAGATCTAATTTCTTAAACCACTTTTTTTCCGGGAGGGAGTTTTTCCGGAAGGGCGAAAGGGGGGTTTTCGGAAATTGGTAATTTCTGTTGGGGTTTTAATACTTCTTTTCGAACGGAAAATTTTTCCAAGATCAAAAGGAAAGGTTTGGGCAGGAAAATTGGTTTTTCTCAGCGATACCCCGGTTTTAACCCTTTATCCCGGGAATTCAAGCCCAGGAGAAATTGTAGCACGTTTTTTTTGATTTTGGTTTGAATTCTTCAGGGGAGTTTTTTTTTCACCAACAAAAGCAAGCAGAGGCACAAAACAATGTTTTTTTCCCCCCCCCTCCTCTTCGCAGGGTTTTTTTAAACCCAACACAAAGACGGGGGGCCCCTTTGATTTTAAAACCCCCCTTTTCTCTGATCTTTCATTTTCAAAGAAATATTTTCATTAAACCCCAAGCCCCTTTTATTAAAATCTTCCCTTAAATGATAATCTTAGTTGTTAGGGAAAAAAACCCCTTCAATTTTAACATGGATAAGGGCTTGTCGGTGGGCTTAAGCAAAATCTTTTCCACGGGTCGACTGGCCCCACTATTCCCCTTTAAAAATTTTTACCTTTCCCAATGAAAAAGGGTACGCTTTTTTTTTCTGGTCTACCCCAAAGAATTAGCAAAGAAATAGAAATTTTTTCCGGAAAATCAAACAGGAGATGTGATTAAAAACTAATGAAAATCCCCAAAAAAAAAACATGTTAAGGGGCCAAACCCTTTGTTTTTTCCCCCCAAAATTTATTAAAAGGGTTTTACAGGGGGAAAACCTTTTTTTTTTTTAAATTTTTAAGTTAAAAGTTAAAATGGAAATTTTATTAAAGTAGAAAGGGGAATTAAATCCTTTCCCTTTACTTTTTAAAGGGGGTTACAAAAAATTTCCTTTTTTCTTAATGCACAATAATTCATTTAAAAATTTAGCCTAAAACTTGGGGGAAGATAGGGAGCCCACAAAAAAGGCTAATTCTCCCCTTTGAGTCAAAAAAGCCCCCCCTCCGCTGTATCTCTAATAACAGCGAAAATAAAAGCGCTGAACCACTTCCTTGAATAAGCAACTGGAATTTCAACAAGGCATCGTTTTGTTTTCAATTCTTGACAGATACTATGCCATGTTTATCAATGCCCTTTTTTAAAAATTGAACAGCTTTCCTGGCTCGACGGAATTCCTTTTTCCCTACCCAGCATTGATTTGTACAAAACAAGCCTGCTTTTCTCTGGGCCTAGTCTGGGAAATCCTTCCACCAAAAATTACAAACTGTACTTTTTAAAATTTTCAAGGAAAATAAATTTGCATAAAATTTATGTCTCAGTAATTAAATTATTCGATTTCAATGATTAGCGCCCCTTTACAAAGTCTTTTGTGAAATTTCTTTGATTAAAAATTAAACATAAAACCCACTCCGTTTTAAAAAACGCTCACCCCCCTTCCCTTTTTGTCTACCCCCTTTTCTCTCTCCCCCCCTCCCTTACCTCCATTCTTCTTCCCTCCTCCTTGACCTCTTCTCGGGATTTTGTTTGTTTGTTTTTTTTTTTCCCCTTTTGTTTTTCCATCCCCCATCTCCTTGTTTTTTTATGAATCATTTGTTAAAAAGATTTCCATGTTGCTATGTTGAATTGTCAGGTGAATGATAGGCTGAAATTGTAGATGACAAGGAAAGATTGAAGATGGCTTTGGCTTTTAAAATCTCCCCTCCCTTTTGTACATTTAAAAATCAATCAAACAATAATTCTCTCTCTTCTTCTCTCTTCTTCTCCCCCTTTTCTCTTCTCTCTCTCTCTCTCTCTCTCTCTCTTCCTCTCTCAAACATGCAACACTTTTCAAGCATGACACATTAAAATTGGATTTTATCCTTTCACCTTTTCTTCGTTAATGTGCTGTACTAAATTGTCCTCCCCTAAAATTTTAAAGCTATTTTTTGAATCCTGCATGCACTGATGTAGTCCCCTGATTTGGTTTAGTCATAGTTTTCAGATAAAGAAAAGACAGATGCAAGATGAAAGGGACTCTTGTCTTTGCCCAAAAATATTAAAATAATGAAAAGGAAGAAATAAAAAAGGATTTAAGACCCCCTCCCACCCCCCCCCCCATCCCCAATGCAGTGATGCACCAACTTCCCCCGGCTGGAGTATTTTCAGTTCACTGATCCAATGTGCAGTGATACTTGGTGCCGCAAGAGCAAACTATATTGTCATAGGCAACACCAGTCACACTTTAGTTGGGTTTTCTGACTTTTAACAAATGCTTTAAAGTAACCAAAAAGTTTAGGCGGGGCTGTGAAAACCTTCTATTCTAATGTAAGACTGATTTTTGCTAGTATTGTTTGTATAATAAGTTGTAAACTTCCCACTTCGTTAAGCATGTGTTAGCTAAAATTCAGGAGCCCAACTTAATGAACAAAAATTCTGTTGTTTTCATCCCTGGTGTCAGCAGACAAGAAAAAGATAATTCTTTTTCATCTTCCTAAAAATGGTTCACTCAAAAACGAGTGGTCCCAGCGCGCATGTTAAAAAAGTAAAAAAAAATAGCAAAAAATTTTGTGCGACTCGACTGTTTGGCCCCCGGGGCAAATTTGGCAAAAAGGGGTCGCACTCGAATTCAAGAAGTTTAAAAGCAATGGAAAATTAGACCCAGGAACAGTTTAAAAATTGGGGAGTTAAAAAAGAAAAACTCAATATGCAGATCTCAAAACTGTGTACAATTTGTTTTTTTTAAATGAGATTGCTTTGTGGCCAAACTTGTGGCCCCCGGCGTGGTTCACGCCCTACAGAATGGATAAAATGAAAGTAAGTGGGTCAAAATTTGATGCGGTTTTTATAACACGACCCCACTCCTGGTGCTATTTTATTCAATACTAGTGGGTTCCCTTGGATATCAAATTTCTTTTAGCTCTGCCTTTGAAGAAGATGTTAAGTTTTTAATAAGTCTTCTCCTTTTTAAAGGGGTTTTCCCTTTTTAAATTTTTCATGTTTTCCTAGTTTCCCCCCTTTTTCTGTGTGGTTCCCTGTTCGACCGTGCGCTCTTTCTGAAATTTTTTGAGGTTATCAAAAGTCCTTTTGATGGTTAAAGGGTCCCAAACTGAGCAAACCCTATTCCAGTTGGTCTAACAGTGTTTGTGCAGTCGTCTTTAACTTTTGGGGCAGTCAGATATCCTGTATAAAAAAGCTAAAATGTTTTTGTTTTTTACTACTAATTTAGGTTTTTCCATTTGAGACGACTTCTATAAACAGCCTAAAAATTTTGCAGCATTGTTTTTTAGAATAGTTTTATGGATAGAAAATTGATCTAATTGGGGAAACGTTTGTTACTATACGCAACACTTGGCCTTTTTTTTAGGATGAAATTTTTCCCTTTTCCAAGTTTTTTCCCCCTTTGTAAAGCGTTTAGATTTTTGTAGAATGGGTATCATTCTTGTTTGGGGTTCTATTACTAAGGTCATTGCAAAAAGCCTTATAGTGTTCCAGGGAGTTTCTCTAGTCATTTATTAAATTTAAAAAAAACAAAGGGCCCCGAACAGTTCCCTGTGGTTCACCTGACAAGACTGGTTTACAAAGGGATGAGACCTTCCCCCAACAACTTTTGCGTTTTCCCAACGAGGAATGATCTAGCCCATTTAGCAAAAAACCGCCAATGCGAGTGTTCTAATTTAAGAGCGGCCCCATGGTCAACCTTATCAAAGGTTTAGAAAAATTAATAAAATTGCATCTATTGCTGTTGTTGTTAAGAAGTTATTAAAATCATTGAGAGTTGTTTAAGTTTGGGTTACAAATCCTTCGCTGTTTAAAAACCCTGCTGGGATTATTTAGAAGTATATTTGTCAAGTGGGCCCCTTTTGCTATATATATTTTGTGTTCAAGTAGTTTTTGATAGGGGTAAGAGATAAGGTCTTTTGTTCTCTGCTTTTGTTTTGACCCTTTTTTAAAAGGGAAAAAATGCTCGTCTCGCCACTATCGGTATTCTCCCGGTCCCGTGAAGCTTGGTAAAGTAGTTGGTATACCTCATCAATTCATTGGCCATAATTTTAAAAGTTGCCAGGAAACGCCAGGGACCGTAGTTTGTTTTTCTTGATGTTGGCGTAACTTAAATACCCTGCTTTTTTACTTTTTATGTTTTTCATTTCAGGGGTTTTTATTTCCTTTGTCTAACGTTAATTAGTTTTGGGATTTGGAAAACTGAAGACACGGCGAAGAAGAACCCAACCTGTGAAAAAACTTTGGGCCATTTGGAGTTTGTGACCTTTTACCAAATACCTTGGGGTCACGACCAAAATGACCCAAAAAAGGTTCCCAATTGATATTGAGACGTCCTGCAAAGCCGTAAAACCCCGGGTTCCTTCGACGAAACCTCAAAATCGGAAACAAGAAGATGAAAAAATGTCAAACCTTGTTGACGATTGTTGGAGCGTATGCGTTTGGGACCCCCCCCACCGAAAAGAATCCAGGAGATTGAAAAGATCCAGGTGAGAGCCAGATGGGGCACACAAGCACAGACCAACAACCCGTGTAGATGAAATCCTCGCTTTGAAGTGGCCCAATTAGAGAAACGAAAAAAATGCAAGATGGAAATGATGTTTAAAATTTTACCCCAGTCTTTTTGACACAAAAATTCCCAAAAATGCCTGGGAAATCCCCGACCCCGGGGGGCCGCAGGACACTCAGAGAACTGCATTTAAATTCGCTAGCGCTTTGCCTTTTTTCCCCAGCTAGGCAGTAACCAGTCAGCCACCCCTTCCGAGCCCCCCAGCGAAGACGCGTATGCTGTGGTGTGAGTGTGGACGCTTCGAGACCTTTTCACTTTATTAAGTTTATTTTTCTGTGCAGTTGTTTTTAGATATAATTTCTGTGGTAAACAATAGCTCATGAGTACTTGGGAAGTGACAAAAACTGGCATTTTGACCACTCTGGAGTACCATAATTAAGCATGTGCTTAAAATTTCTGACAGAAATTTGCGACCGGCCCGCGCGTGCGTGCTGTTGGCGGGTGTCTTTTAAAACCGAAGAGGTCAAACATTGGCAAGTTTTTTTGTGAACGAAAATTGGCATTTGTAAAGGGTCGTATTTACACCGTTGTATAAACATATTTCTTTATTTTTGCTCATTTTATATGTACTTGGTTCAGTAGGCAATGAGGCCTATTAAAGGGAAACGTAGAGGATAAACTAATTTCTACAAGCAAAAAAACATACGATAACAGTATGGTAGTAGGCCTAACAGTAATAAGTAAACAATTATCTAATTATAAAAAATACTTCATTTTCCAAACACTATACTTTTTATCGGCCCAAATTTAAATTAAAGTGTGCTGTTGTAGTAATTAGGGTGTTTTTTATTTGGTTTTGTGTGTGTGGGTGTGTGTGGTGTGTGTTGTGTGTGGTTGTGTGTGTGTGTGTGGTGTGTGTGTGTGTGAGAGAGAGAGAGAGAGAGAGGGGGGGTGGGGGGGCCGAAAGGATTATGGAACAAAAAGGTCATTCTCTCACTGTACATTTTTAACGTTTAAAGGTTTTGTAGACTGTGTGGGAAAAAGGGCTAAAAAGGAAAATGAAAAAAAAATCAGTGGTAACATGTTTGAGGTTGCTTCTGAAAAAAATGTAATCTTCAAAGTGAAAGTTTTGGAGATGGGGGAAGTACATTCAAAAATTTGTTGGGTTTTTTTGCCAGAACTTTGAAAAAACTGTAAAACCCCAAAAAAATTTAATCGCAAAAAAACCCTGTTGGCAGAATTTTAAAAGCCCCAAAATTATGGGACCTGTTTGACCCCAGTTTATCTGTCGGTGTGCGCTATGCATCACTTTTAAAAAGAGAGTAAAGGTGGAGACCCGAGAAAAAGATAAAAATCTCCCTTTCAAACAGTTTCCAACCCGCAACGAAAGTGCCCAAACAAACTCTGATCTTGATAGTGATATTTCATTTTCTGTCTCATCTGAAGCCCCATCAACTCGGGAAAAGTCCCCAGAATGGAGAGTAACTACTGAAATCAACTTGTTTTTTTTTTTTTGATTTTTTTTTTTAAACGGGCAAAGTGTATTATGTTTTAAAATGTGGGGGTGGGGGACGGGTGGGGTGGGGGCGGTTTGAGGAGAAAAGGGGGGCAAGCAAAAGCCCCGTCGTGTCCATTTTGTAATACAAGCCCCTGTCTGGAGTGTGGACCCCACCCCGAGACTGTGCGACAAGACGTTTGTGTTGTGTTTTAAAAATGATGTGAACAGTTATGTGATGGAAGTGGATATTGACACAGAACCATGGCTTTCATCGTGAGTACAAAGGGGTGTGTGTGTGGCGTGCGTGCGGGGGTTTTTGTGGTTTTTGGTTTGTGTGTGTGTGTGTGGGTGTGTGTGGGTGTGTGTGTGTTGTGTGGTGTGTGTGTGTTGAGTCAGTGTGTGTGTGTGTGTGTGTGTGGTGTGTGTGTGTTTTGGGTGTGTGTGTGTGGGTGTGTGTGTGATTGTTTTGTTTGTTTTTGTCGCATGCACGTCAGTTTCAATTCGTTCTCTCTTCTCTCTCTCCTCTCTCTCTCTCTCTCTCTCTCTCTCTCTCCCCTCTCTCTCTCTCTCTCTCTCTTTCCCCCCCCCCTCTCTCTTTCCCGTCTTCTCTTCTCCCCCCCCTTCCCTGACCCCCCTCGTCTCGTATGCCCTGTGCCGGTATTGTTTTGTGGTGTTGTGTGTGTGTGTGTGTGTGTGTGTGTGTGTGTGTGTGTGTTTGGGGGTGTGTGTGTGTTTGATATCTGTTTTGTTCTGTGAAGTCATGCAGCACTCTTTTAGTTCAGTTTCTCTCTTCTCTCTCTCTTTCTCTCTCTCTCTCCTCTCTCTCTTCTCTCTCTCTCCCCCCTCTTCTCCTCCCTTTTCTCTCTCCGTCAGACTGTATGCCGTGTGCCGTGTATATGTAAATTTTTTTGGGGTTGTGTTGTGGTGTGTTTTGGGGGTGTTGTGTGTGTGTGTGTGGGTGTGGTGGAGAGAGAGGAGAGAGAGAGAGAGAGAGAGAGAGAAAGGGGGGGGGGGGTGTGTGTGTGGGTGGAGAGAGAGAAGGGGAGAGAGAGAGGAGGGTGTGTGTTGTTGTGTGTGGGGTTTTGTGTGTGTGTTGTGTGGGTGTGTGGTTTTAGAGAGAGGAGAAGAGAGAGAGAAGGGGGAGAGAGAGAGAGGGAAAGAAAAAGAGAGAGGAGAGATTGTTTTAGTTAGAGTGCAAACCCTTGTCATGGAAACATTTTTCTTGATCTGCTTTTATTTATTTTGTATGTCAAGCTATTGTGCATTCTGTTTTTCATATTGATTTTTAAATTTAGTCCTCCCTCCCACCCCCACTCTCCTCCCCCCCCTCTTTTCTCTCTCTGCATGTTTTTTTGATTTTGGGGTACAAGGTATGTGCTGTTGTTTTTTTATGTGTATTCTCAATTTTTTCCTCCCCACCCCCCCTCTTCCCTCCCTCCTCTCTATGTCAACTCCTCTTTTTCTCTCTCTTCACTCTGTCTCTTACCCTCTTTTTCTTTCGTTTTTGAAAGCGTGCGGTGTACCTGGCTGTTTTTTTTCTTTCCCCTTTTATTTTATAAATGGTAAATTTGCGTGCAGTTTTTTTGTGTTGCATGTTTATCAACCCCTTCCTCTCTCACTCTCTTTCTGTTCCTCTCTCTTTCCTTCTCTCCTCTCCTCTCCTCTCTCTTCTCTCACAGACACCACGCGGCGGCCACACACACACACCACACACACCACACACCACAAAACACAACCACCCCACACACCATCACACCAACACACATGACTTTGGGTTGCAGCAGTTTTTCGTAAGCGCTGGTCTTGTTTTTGTTTTTTTTTTTTCCATTGTCAGGTGTTAAAGTTCATACCTAAACCCACACTGTAATGTTAAAAATATAATGGGTATTGACGGAAGTTTCTGCTTTTATGTACATATTGGGGGTGTTGGGATGTGTGCATGGTTGTGTGTGGTTGTGTCGAGGCGCGGCGCACGGTATGTGTTCGTGTTGTGTAAAAATTCAAACGCTTGGAAAAGTACTTCGTTCCGGCCGCGAAAATAGTCACAGGTGTTGTGGACAAAGACAATCGCTTTTCTCGGTGTACCAGGGCTTGGGTGTGTGCAGTGTTGTGAAATATTGGTAGCTTTAGGCGCGAACGACACCCAAAGCAGTGTGTAGTTGCTATTTTCCCTGCTTTCAGTACTGGGCGAGCTTTTATCTCGACATCCAGGGCGTCGGAACAAGCCCCTAACAGTAAACAGACCCCGCGACAATTTGTTCTTCGGGTTTTTTCCGTCTCCCTTTGAAGACTTTGACTCAAGCGACTTAATGCAGCAGTCAGAACTGCCGTGGGGACAGAAGAAGTTCAAGAAAAAACAACAGCGCAGTAGAATCCCCCAATGCAGGAAAAATACGTCAAAGTCTTCTTCCCAAGGCCATCCCCGATGGAACTTTTACCGGGTTTTGGGTGACGGCGGAGACCCTGGACGCTTCAGGTCCAGACTCCCTCTATCAAAAATCCCAACACAACATCCGCCCCCCCCCCCCCCTCCCTGCACCCCCCCCCCTCCCCCTGCACCCCCCCCCCCCCCCCATTCCTTCTCCCACTACCTCCCCCCCCCCCCCTTAAGCTGAAATAAAATTAGTTGAAAAAACCGCGCAAATCTTCGAAACCCCCAAGTTACGACGAGCATCAGATAATGTGTTGGTGTGAAAAAAG